>JAHKKF010522314.1:0-18390 GCA_019740295.1 Labeo calbasu
TAACCAAGCATCACAGCTGGCAAAGGGGCATGTCTGACTTTGACATGTATATTTTGCCATTATTATGAAATCAAAATGAAAATTATCATTGCTGGTCTTCAATGATAACGTCAAGTTACTTTAATGTATTTGCACCAAAATATGATAAGGATTTATGCTGATATCGTCCAAAACCACACTTTGCCAGGGGTGTTTCCAAACTTTTGGAGGGCAGTGTACTCTTTGTCTTGTTCTAATGCTCTGTAATGTGCAATTTCAGGACTTTTTTCCATATAATGGACTGCTATGGTCCCCCGAGGCGGAACTTTCAAAATACAGTTTAAATGCGTCTTCAAACGATCCAAAATGTGCTTGTAAACAATCCCAGCCGAGGAAGAAGGGTATTATCTAGCAAAACGATCGGTTATTTTCATTTAAAAAATATAATTTAAATACTTTTTAATCTCAAAGAAAGACAAGGGGGTTAGTACATTATCTGTACATTTTTGTTCTGGAATTGGACTTATCCTTTAATTTATTTAATTAATCGAGTGCTCTTTGAAGCGCTGCTAAACAAGTGCTGATACTAAAGTTTTCTGCTTGGTGAACATGGAAGTGCAAAAAGGCTTGATGCAACATTTACGTACAAGTAACGCTTTATATAAAATGCATTATAAAAGTAATTTTAATGCATCAATAATGTCTTGCAATGCAGCTTATAATGCACAAACCACCCATTTCAGATGCAACAATATGCATACATAATATTATATGCATAGCACATTTCTTTCCAGATTTGACCTAAAGAATTTAAATGTATAGTATGTTTAAATGTCGGACTTTGATGTACCACCCAAAACAATCAGTGGCTTACCTGTGTGTGTTGTATTTTGTTATCAAGCATTGGCTGAAGGCTCCCAGGAGCTGATCCTTTCTCTGTGGCTTTAGTTTCATCAGCAGATTTGTGGGATGCACCTTGTGCATGTGGACTCTCCTCACAGCTTACCTGCTGCTGGAGGCGGCCCAACACATCCCGAGTGCTGACAGGGGTCTGGAGCTCTGCCTGGAGGACGAAGCATAGATTTCAATCAGACCTTTAATTCAAAGTGCACAAATGCATCCTGTTAATGATTCGGCTAATGTACTGATGCAACCGAATGAATGCACACTCTCTATAGGTAAAGCCTTCATCCAAATCATTTAATGGATGTCCTGTGTTCAAAACAAGCTTTATGGACAGCATCTATGGCACACTGTCGGTTCCAATGAAAAATTCATCTGCCAGTTCGTAGAAACAAGAAGCAATCGTGTAAACGGCAATGCACTGACAATGGAAGTCTGCAGGGCAGCAGGGTTAAAAACTAGGGATGTGACGATATTACTAATATTGTGATACTGCAACTGCAAAACTGTCGATATGAAACGATAGGTCTTCCGGGCAAAAAGTGTAGTTTATAAAATATATGAAACCTCTAATCAAAAGACATGAAAAGTCTTTAAAATTGTGTTTTGGGCCATTATGCTTTGGCACAGTATCTGTCAAACGAACTAAACCCGAAAGCACAATATGGCTTACTCACTTCATCAAGTCTGTTTGTTTTCCGTGCTTTAGAATGGCTCAGTTCACAGTGAATGAATGCAGTGAACTCGTTTACTAGTTTAGTGTGCGTTTGGGAATGCAATGGCCAATTCTGCTTTATTTTCGTGGCAGATGATTACAGCATTTCACTAGATTTGTAGTGATACGTGTTTTTGTAAGCCTGTTTTCACTGAAGCTGGAGTTTTTCTTCAAAATAAAACCTCTACTGCCAAAATAAAAAATGAAATTAAGAAAAATAAAAGACTGAGACAGTATATCACAAACAAAAGGGGGGTTGAGTCTCCTTTAAAGTTCAGGTACAAGTCAATTCACTGACTTTTTTCTGACTTAAGTTTTCTTAGTTAAGAACATGGGTTGAAACTCTTAATTTTGAACTCTAAAGTTTGAAATTTAACTTTATTTTTACATTTTTTTTCCAATTCATTTATTTTATTTTTTAAATATCGCAATAAATATTGTATCGTTGACTTCATATTCCGATATTTTGATATAGTTACATCCCTAGTTAAAAATAAAATTGTAATAAATAAATAAATTTAAATGTATAAAGAAATATACAAACATATTTAAAAAATAATAAAAATGACAAAACCACAGCAAAATGGCTAAAACTAATGAAAATTGGAAATACAGAAATAAAAACCAATTCAAAATATTTAAAAATATATAACAGTATACTAAAATGACATTGAAATAATACTATGGGGCAGAACATTGTACATACACTGGAAAAATTTGGCGTAGGAGCAATTTTCATTTAGAAATTGCTAACAATTTCACAAACAATTGCAAAGAATCGGCAAGTAAAATATTGAATTAAACATGGAATTTTGAAGTAGAAAAACTGAAATAGTATTTTCTTGTATAACACACTCCAATAGTATTTATCAGGCCAAGTCTGCATCTCATTGCTAGCTTTACTTGATCTTAGTGTTACATTCGACACTACAGATCATGACATACTCATTGATCGATTACAAAACTATACGGGTATTTAAGGACAGGCTTTAAGATAGTTTAGATCCTACCTGTCTGATTGTTATCACTTTGTTTATTTAAACAGGGAATCGTCTCAAATAATGCCAGTAAAGTATGGTGTGCCGCAAGGTTCTGTCTTGGGCCCTCTGCTGTTTTCAATATACATGTTGCCCCTTGGTAATATTATTAGAAAATACGGGATTAGTTTCCATTGTTATGCTGGTGATACTCAGCTGATGAAGCTGCTCTGCAACTCATACAAACGTGAATTGAACTGAACATTTGTTTTATTTACAACTTTGAAAAAAAAACCTGTTCACTTTTCGTTTTGAAGGTAGCAACCATGAAACAGGTAGTGAAACCTAAAACCCAAAAAACCCGACATTTACGTGTAGCTTGGTATGGTTTCTTCAATATTATTACATTCACACCAGGTAATTGCTCTTTTTATTACGGATTACTGCAAACATTATCAAATCTCTGCGTAAAAAGTGCAAATGAATAATAGCCGTGAAGAAAAGCTTGATTAAATCACATAATTCACCCAATAACCGGTAGCCAGACGACTAATTCCTCTTTATGACATTACGTCCTTAAGATAACATTGTTAGTGGCCATTATGGTGGTCTGGGCTGCTGAATACCGTTTTCTCTTACCTCACCAGATAAGACCTTGACTGTCTCGTGAATACATTTTTATTATGCACTCAAACTACAGTAAACATTACCAAATGAATTAGTTTATCTCTGCATATCGATTTGCAGACAATAGACAGCAATAGGAAACTATTAAAGGCAGAAGAAATGCTTGCAATTTGAAAACAGAGATAAAAGAGAATGAATCAAAAGCAAAAGGGGAAATGCTTCTTTATCAAAGACAGACGAAGACAAACCAAGATTGCAAAGAACAAACCCGAGGACAAAAAAAATTAATATTTGTTCCCTTTTTCCCCCACGGACGCAAATTAAATAGGATTAGGATGCATCAAGCTGCGTCAGAGATGAGTGTAGTTAAATACAAGTCTCAGTTTCTTGCCAAAACTGCGCACTTCCTTCAAGCAGAGTGCAAAGTTGTGACTGCTCTCGCTTTCTTTGATTTTCTCTGTTTTACTCAGTGCACCTTCTTAGGCAGCATTTTAAGACATCATAATCAATCACTTAATAAGAAGATTAATTCAAAAACACTTCTTGTTTTGGCCACACTAGGTAATAGTATATAAAAACTACTAAAACAACACAGCAGACAATGAGGAAGCCCACTAGGTTCATGAATAGAGCTTATGGGTTTTTCTGCTTCTTCTCCATCTGGACTGGTTTGCTTGTGTTTGCGTAACTACTTTAGCATCTTTCAGCATGAGGCAGTGCCGGGAAGATAGAGAAGTTTGGATGCTGCATGGATAGGCTGTAAACATGAGGACAGATGTGAAGGGCTTATGTGGGTCACTCAAGGTCATTTTCTCCCAGGAAGACCACACCGTGCCAGCATACCTGTAGTATACAATAATTGGAGCACCTCAAGTGCTACGATCAACACTGACACACACATGATGATGCCTAAACATATTTGTATGCCTGTGTGGAGTGCATTGGGTCAGGGGGTCAGGGGGTCATGGTAAAGTATGCTCCTTGTACGCCCTGGGGTCAGTGCTTAGCTTGCGATGGAGACCATAATGAGCTGATTTCTCCCAGTTGACTCAACACAGTCTGAATGACCCTGAGGGTCAAGTTAAAATGTGGCTTAAATGATTCAAAATAAACGCACAATTAAATATCAGAAACTTTTAAAATATTTTTGGAAGAAGCCTTTTTTCCTCACCAAGGTTGCATTTATTTGACCAAAAATACAGTAAAAACAGGAATATTGTGAGATATTATTAGAATTTAAAATAACTGTTTTCTGTTGTGATATATTTTAAAATGTAATTTATTCCCGTAATCTAAAGCTGAATTTTCAGCAGTCTTCACTGTCACATGATCCTTCACAAGACATTGTAATATGCTGATTTGCTGTTTAATGTTTTAATATTAAAAAAAATGTAAGGTCAGCTATAGTGCAGTGAATTGATCAAAAGTGACAGTAAAGACATTTATCATGTTGCGTTTCATAATATTACTGTTTTTAATGTTTTAAACAAATAAATGCAGCTTTGATAAGCATACTAGAGAGTTCAAAAACACTAAAAAAAAAACTTAATGATACCAAACTTTTGACCGGTACTGTTTATGCTTTTCTTTTCTTAGAAGAAATGTACTAATTATGGATGTACATAGCTCGGAACGCTGAAGGTAGAGTAATTAGTGTCAACCTTCATTTCCTTACCAATTAAATCACTGTAGTTCAGAGTGATACTATAATAGATAATAATAAATAATATAAAAATCACATGAAGCTAAAAGGTTATTTAATGAGCACAGTTATTTTTACATACCTAGATAATTTAATGGGAACATAAAGAACTGAAGAAAACAGAAAAAATATTATGCTGCTTATTTGTAGTATTGGCTAAGGCAAGCATGTATTACTCAAATCGAAAATCCCTTTTAAAAAGCAGTAACCCGTCTTGAACATGAATGAAACCTCTAATCATGTTGCTTTTTGAGAAGAGGGGTTCAGGTACTTCTCTAAGTGGTCAGACTTGCTTGCAGAGAATAAATATAAATATATATATATATATATATATATATATATATGCTGTATATTACAGTAAAGAAGGGACCGAGACCAGCATATTACATAGATACGTAGGTCAATTTTTTTCACTTAGACTAGTAAGCAGCAACCCAGAACATCCTACTAACCGCAAACACCCTAGCAACCACTAGTTATGATATCACCTAGCAACACCCTAGCATCTGCAAACAAAACACTATAAACCACTTAACACTAAGTGTCATAGTAGAAGCTTTTGCTAGATACATTTTTTTCAGAACATTTTCAGAACAATATTAGTTAAACACTTAACTAGCATTCTTAGTCAACCAACTTAGCAAAACATCCTTGGTAAACCAGCTTCAAATTCACACTATCCATCTATCCGTTCTCTAAACTCTCTTTTGAATTTTGAATTTGAAATCTGAAATTGAATTTTGGCTTTTGAAATTTGAATTTGAATTTGAATTCATTTGAATTTCAATTTGGATTTTGACATTTGAATTTGAATCTAGAATTCAAATTTGGACTTTAAATTTGGAATTTGAATGTGAATTTGATTTTGAATTGGAATTTGATGACAGGAATGACACGAAGAGGAATTTACAGATTGTCCATAAATCTATGTCTGTTAGGCATAATGAAACCTTCTAGACTTTTTAAACAATTTTTTTTTTCTTCCCAAAGAGCCAATCAAGTCTAGGTTTAAAATTTATTTTAGACTTTTCATTTAATTTTATTTATTTATTTTTGTTAAAAAAAATACTTTATTTCTCAAACCAACCTTAAAGTTTGTCTTGACAAACATTTTTGTCTATTTTAATGTGTTACTTTCAATTTTTCTTTTGAAATTTACTTGCTATTTCAAAATGAAATTTAAAAGTTTTTTTTTCATTGTAGTTCCTGTTCTTCCACCTCAATTCAACTAAATTCACTGTAAAAGAACTGGAATTTAAAAGACATTCTTAATTTAACTCCTAATGACACATACTGTACCTACAGTTCACTAGTTCAGAATCAGTCCAATGGAAATTCATGCAGCTCTGTGCTGGTGGCTCAGCAGGGAATGTGAATACAAAGACTGAAGAAACACTAAGCTCTGTGCATCTTTTGCTAACAGGACTGTAATAGTCCCAACAGAACCCCCTCCTCGGGCACTGATGGTCTGATCCGGTACGATGACGGATGTATTGACCATCTCATAAAGGCTTCAATCAAACACCTCACCATGGGGCCGCTCAAGTCACTAAAACAAACTCCAGCGGACGAGAGCGAGTGTGTGTGAACGCACATCAGCTGTGTGTGTTTGCGTGGCTGCTCTCTAACCTGGGAACAGGTGTGTGTAATCAGAGTTGGGTTAGAGTGAGCAGATTGTCCACTAATGGTGACCAGCGTTCTGCGTTTCTGAGAAAACGACACGGAGGAGGAAAACTGAATCTGGAGGTTTGCGCCTGGCGCTGCTGCGGGCGCGTGTAGGTGTGTGTGTGTTTGTGTGGGATGGACGGAGGTTGTCAGAACACCTCCTCACCTGTACGGGAACCATGCGATGGCGCTTCAGTGCCCCCTTCTGGTGGAATCTGACGAAGCAGCCCACGCAATAATCCTCTCCGCATTCCGCACACATCTGAAACAGATCAAAAACAATTAAATAAACGCAGGATGCGTACAGCAAGGTATACTCACCCCAAAAACTTTAATATCAGCAATGTATATTTAAATATCTTGCACTTTTTGCTCAACACGATACATATTAAAATGGAGAAAAGGGAGTTGCGTGTATCTTAAGGGAGCTCATTATTTTGTTACCGATTGTAAATGAGTACGGAGGGCGCGTTTGATGGACAGACGGGTGGAAAGACAGACGGCATAGCAGCACAGGAATTTAAAAGAAGGTCTATCAAACACGCAGCTGAAGAGCCACTTGTAAATGAATCCAGCCTGCTGTCTTGATTAATTCGGTCTGAACGTCTGCATGTCTTCTCTGTATGATGATGCAGCACTTCAGCTCGAGAGATGCATGATGCTTGAAAGAGTTCGAATTTCTTAGGACAGACTTTGGATATGTTTGGAATAATATTTCTGCAGTCTAAATGAACGTACTTGCACAGTAGGTGGATGTTTGCACTGAATATCCACTTAACCGATGACATTTGCCAAAATGCGGATGCAAAGCACACTGCACGAAATACTGTATCCCACAATGCAGTTTGCTCTACTTGACCTTCTTTTAGCAGCATAACAAACAGAGGCCTCCTTTTACACTTAAGACTTATTTTCCACAAAATTAAACATTAAACAACAACAATGCTATAGTCAGTGTTGTTATTGTTTATATATATTAGATAAAAGCCTTAAACATAAAAACTTTTCCTCGCAACTAACCGAAATAAAATAGGTTTAAGTAATAAAACTTAAATGTAAAAAATTAGTGCTGGGCAACAATTAATCGTGATTAATCGCATCCAAAATAAAAATTTTTGTTTATATAATATATGTATGTGTACTGTGTATATTTATTATGTATATGCAAACATACACACATGCATATATATATTTAAGAAAAACATGTTATGTTTATATATCAAATATATTTACATATAAATTATATGAAAATAAATATACACATGCAAATAAATGTAAATATTTAAAAAATATATACTGTATTTGTGTGTCTTTATATATACATAATAACTATACACAGTACACACACATATATTATATAAACAAAAAAAAAATATTCTGGATGCGATTAATCACGATTAATTGTTTGTAGAGGACTAAAAAAAATAAATGAAAGCTAAATAGAAATGTATAAAAATAAAGACAAATGACCAAAGCATATATAACAAAAAATTGCTACTAAAACTTAAAAAACAAAAATACTGTTTTGACTAAAACTAAAGTAAAAAATAAATTAAAATAAAAAGAACTATGCACATAAAAATTATTACTAAAATTAAAATGAAAATACAAAAATGAAAGCTCATCCAAAATATAACTTTAATAGTATATAAGTAATAGGCTACTAAAAAAACACTAACTATAGTCTGAAATAGTTTTGCAACTTAAAATAAAGCACACAACTCACAATAGTTCTATCAGATAAAGATGAGCAACAAAACGGTAGTACTGGATTCTATTCTGAGTTTAAGAAAGACTTTAGATAAAGTAGTAAACACCAACTCATTGAAATGAGTGGAAGTGTGTACACTTTGCAATGTCTGTTTAAATTTTATTACTTCAAAGCCGAAGATCTGCATCTTCATACTGTATATAGCAGACATTTACAGATAATTTCAGAAAGCTTAATATACAGTTCTGCTTGTGGATATCTGGTTTTCAGTTTACTTTCAAATAACTGCTGGTACAACCCAGACAAACTGGAGACATCAGACATTTCTGTGTACAATATGCATTTGATTTAAAATCACGATGTCTGAAAAGTATATTTCACATGTTGAAAAATTAAGTGGGCAGGCAGTATCTAGTGTATACTAGTCATTTTGCAGTAAACAGCACAGTACATTTTATTCTGAACAAAACAACAGCTTTCAGCTCAACTTCAGCTCCTGTGGGTTCCTCAAGGGTTGTGTGAGTGAGCACCGAGGAAGCCCTTTAGGAAGCCTTGGCTCTACACATCCATAAATACATCGAGACACACACACCCTGAAAATTCACTTTAACACACTTGCTGTCTTTGACAGCCAAATGCCTGTGTGCAAATTCCACAGGTACATTTCCCCTCGAGACTATCTGTCTCAGAGCACTCGAGTCCCCTTCACACACTCACTCACACTCGAGCAATGCATGAAAGTCCCAAATCTCCCAAGGGTGACAGGGTCCCCTTTAATACGGCCACACAAACACGCACACACACACAGAGTGAATAAAGAAAAGGGTAAATACAGTGCTGCTCTGTGAATCTACAGCTGTGCCCATTACCGGCTCCTTTAATGGCCACATAAAAAAGGTCTCATTTCAGCACGACACCGCTGAAATAAATCACAGCAGCGGCATTCTCCCCAAACTGACTACAGAATCTGCACTTCATGTGTTCTTTGCTGAAAAATCCTGTCGTTTGAGTAGGAATATATTTGCAGCACTGTATTTAGCAGCAGTTCAATCTACTGCTGCCAAAGTAAAAAGTGCGATCTTACTTTCAGGAGCTAAGGGAGCTCTTTTATTCGAACTGATGGAGGATAACAAACCCTTGTGTCATGCACTTTAGTCTTGAAGAGCCAGACTTTAACTATCGGTATGAAGCCTGGTTCGCACTGTAGCTTAGTCTGCTTGACTGCGATGTCTAGGGATGGGTTTATCTGAAGTTCATGGTATAACTATAACAGTGTGGGGAAAAAAATAATAAATTAAGCGGCATGGCAGTTTTCATGAAGAGTTGTACAAAAAGCATCTGTGCAGAAATGATCATTTCACAGAAAAAACTATGGAATATACTGTTTCTCAAGCATATCTTGTTTACTTGCTACAAAGTTGCACAAAGAAAACTACTGCATGTCTTTTAAAGTAGAATCACCCTGAACTTTGCAAACTTGAAAAAAAAAAAAAAAAAGTTTGGGGTCTGCAACATGTTTTTGGAAAGCAATTAATGCTTTTATTCAGCAAGGATGCATAAATTGATCAAAAGTAACAGTAACAGTACATTTACATTGTTACAAAAAATCTATTTTAAATAAATGCAGTTCTTTTGAACTTTCTATTCATCAAAGAAACTTGAAAAATGCTTAAGGTTTCCACAAAAATATTTAACAGCACAGCTGTTTTCAACATTGATAATAAGACAGTTTCTTGAGGAGCACGTCGGCATATTAGAATGAATTCTGAAAGATCATGTGACGCTGAAGTAACAGACTGAAGTAATAATGCTAAAAATTCAGCTTTACGTCACAGGAATACATTTCATGCTAAAATGCGTGCAAATAAAAACACTGTTATTTTAAATTGTACTAATATTTCATGATACTACTGTTTTTACTGTATTTTTGTTAAAAAAAATGCAACCTTGATGAGTTTCAAACACACTTAGTTGTACAAAAGGTATCTGTGCGGAAATGATAATTTCACAGAAAAAATGGAATGTACTGTTTCTCAAGGATATCTTGTTTACTCGCTACAAAACTGCTAAAAAAAAAACTACTGCATGTCTTTTAAAGTACAATCACTCTAAACTTTGCAAACTTCTGCAAATACTCTGATTAGCTTCCCCAGAAACGCTCATACATTTCATTTTGGAAAGCAAAAAATGCTTTTTTTCAGCAAGGATGCATAAAATGATCAAAAGTGACAGTAAAGACATTTACATTGTTACAAAAAAAATTCAAATAAATGTTGTTCTTTTGAACTTTCTATTCTCTATCTTGTTACAAGGATGTTTACTTGAAAATACTGTAAGTCAGAAACAATGATCAAGAAAATTACTTTTTGCAGGGCAATTTCTGTGTATATGTAATGCCTTAATAATTATGCTGTCTATTGTTTGGAACAAGTTTTGTGTCAGGAAAAAACTAGAGTTCGTAACTTGTACAAATCTACAATTCTGACACAAAAAGAGGGGTTATAAAGCTAAGACCTTATCATACTATTGTCCAATAAATTAGAAAAAAAGGAGTTCAAAACAAGCCAGAAATCCCCAAAAATGCTCATACAAAAAAAATACATGTCTGTAACATGTTTTTGTAAAGCAATTAATGCTTTTATTTAGCGAGGATGCATAAATAGATCAAAAGTGACAGTAAGAACATTTACATTGTTACAAAAAATCTATTTCAAATAAACGCTGTTCTTTTGAACTTACTATTCATCAAAGAAACCTAAAAAATGCTTAAGGTTTCCACAAAAATATTTAACAGCACAGATTCAGCTTTGCATCACAGGAATAGATTTCATGTTAAAATGCACACAAATAAAACACTGTTATTATAAATTGTACTAATATTTCACAGTATTACTGTTTTTACTGTATTTTTGATCAAATAAATGCTATCTTGATGAGTTTCAAAAACACAAAAATTCCACCAACCTCTAACTTTTGAGCAGTATAGTGTATACCTGAGACATGATGCATAATGAATGAAAGGCATGGATAGTTTGAAATGAAGTACAGTTCTGTTCATGTAACAGAACAGATGAAAACTCACCAGTCCGGCCAGTTGAACTTCACACTGTCCACAGACTTTTCCCCTCAGGTTGAGCTTCCTGTTAGTGCCATATACCTTGGCAGCTGGTTCTGCTATTACCTGCTTCTGTACTGCTGCAGTTATACAAACACAGACAATTCAGAACTCAACATGAAAACAGTTCCTCTTCTCATCATCAGCTGGTATCTTCCGAGAGAATCAAATCATCTGACTGATTCGAAATGTTCTACACCGGCAGCAATTCTTAAAGTCCCAATGAAATCAAAATTGAAGTTTTTTTTGTCTTCTAGAATTAATATGTTAGCCTTAAGGTTTTTTATAAGCTATTGTGTTTCAAAAAAATGACAAAATTCGCATTTACAAGATACAAGCATTCAAAGTTTACAGTCTCTAACTTCCGCCAATATGGATCAGCGATTTTGATGACATCACCCTGCATCTCAGCTTCTCATTAAACTTTCTATCCAATTAAATGCTCTCTAGAATCCAAAGTGCCCCGCCCCCCTACACTATACAGTAAATAGACGCTGAAGCCGTGGCTGAAATTGGTCACTTGTTTACAGAATTAGTATATTCTGTGTGATGAATGGCATGAAGTGCACTATAAAGGGGATAGGGAATGATTCAGACAGCGTAAAAATGCTTTCAGTTGGGGCAAAGGAAGTTTGGTTTCGCGCTGTGTTACGCAAACTGCATGTGAGCGCAAATGAAATCTGCTCCAGTTCAGAGACACGACACCACGGAGTGGATCACATGCGTGAATTGGCGCAGACCATAAAACGGATCAGACCCATTTGAATTCTACAAAGAATGGCATATTTTAATGCAGTATGAATGAGATTGTGGCTGTCATACGCTGTCAAATGCAGGTTTACTGAGTTCAACAGCTCTGGCCCAAGTCTTTCTTTCTTCAGTCGATAGGAAATTATGTTTCTTGAGGAAAACATCTCAGGATTTTTCTCCATATAGTGGACTTTAATGGTGTCCCCAAGTTTTAACTTCCAAAAGTTTAAATGCCGCTTCAAAGGGCCCTAAACGATCGCAGCCAGTGAAGAAGAGTCTTATCGACGAACGATTGGACAATGGACAATTTATACACTTTTTAACCTCAAACACTCATCTTGTCTAGCTCTGCGTGAACTCTGTTTCAAGACAGTTAGGGTATGTCGAAAAACTCCCATCTCGTTTTCTTTCCCAACTTCAAAATCATCCTACATCGCTGCAGAAGTACCAACCCAGTGTTTACAAAGTGGACATAAAAGATGCCCTTTACAAAAAAAAGGTAAAGCAGCAATGTAGGACTGTGAAGTTGAAGAAGATTGTTTGGATGATTGGAGTTTTTCGACATAACCTAACTGTATTAACCCGGATTACAGAGACAAGATGAGCATTTGAGGTTAAAAAGTATATAAATTGTCAATTTGTTTCAAAAATGACCAATCGTTTCACTGGATAAGACCCTTCTTCCTTGGCTGGGATCATTTAGAGCCATTTGAAGCGGCATTTAAACTGCATTTTGGAAGTTCAAACTTGGGGGCACCACTATATGGAGAACATTCCTGACATCTTGGATGACAAAGGGGTGAGTAAATTATCAGTAAATTTTTGTTCTGAAAGTGAACTAATCCTTTCAGTGGAGCTTTAACAGATCATCACATGCATTACACAAATAATACTCCACATGTGAAACTTGACTAACAGTCACAGTAGATTCCAACAGAGCTGGTCTGCGTATTAGGCTAATGACTCAATATAGGAGCGTACTGAGGCTACTGTTCAATAGCTTAACCCTGGGAACAAAGGATCTTTTGTCATGCGTTCATTATGTGCCATATAAATCTGGCAAAAACAGGACCTTGCATAAAAGAAACTTTTGGGTAAAACAGCCAATTTTTTAATTAGACGGAGCCATTTTAATTAAAACTTTGCAGTACCGAATAAAATACATTTATAATTGACATTTCACTTGTAGCACTTTTTTCACCTTGCAAAAGATCATTATTGTTATCTTTCGTTCTTGTTTTCAGAGAATGTATTTTAAATTACTTTTCTTACCATTCTAGCTTTTTTTTTCTTGGACAAATCAATGTACAAATCTAACTAAAGCTTGTCTAATTTTTTTTTAAGACAAGATCAGTTTGCCAATGGGCTAAAAAAATAATAATAATAATTCAATAGATGTTCCCTGAAAACAAATCGTTTATCTTGTTATAGAGATATTTACTTAAAAATAAGGAAAAATAATGATCAAGAAAACTACTTTCTCTGTGACAGATACTGTACATGTGATAAGTTTTAGGTCAGAAAATAGTTAGCTTATTGGGGTTTGGAACAAAATTAAAGATAATTTTGACCATTGTGAAAACAGATTTATGACTTGTGTCCAAGTGATGAATTTGAAGTAAAAAAAGGAGTTCAAAACAAGCCAAGCAAACACATCTCAGATTCCAGTCCACCCACCTGGCACAGGTTCGTCCTTCAGCACTCTAATCTTCATCTTGCCTGGAGAGAGCTGCCCGAAACAACATATTTCAAACACCACATTATCACCAAAACCAGCGGTGAACCGTTCATGCAGTTAATTCTAGAAAGTGCGTCCAAGGTTTTGGACCGTCCCTGGCATGAATAAAGGTGAAGTCGGGCTGATTGAGACTGGATATTTTAAACAGATAGACAGGCTGACTTTATTTGTGTATCCGCATTCAGTCTGGTGAGAAAACTCTTACTCTGTGAGGTGCGTTCTCCTTGTTTGTCTTGACGCTTTGAACCCCGGGCTGTGCTGAACGCCAGTGAGAAGCTCCCATTTTCCTGTGTGGAAATATCACAAAAAATTACTCAATTCAGCACAGAACTACAACTAGTTGTATAAGCCAGTGGTATCTAAATATCCTTATTTTTTGAAAACCTCCTAACCCTAAGTATTAAAATCTAGCGCATAACTCATTCTTAACTTTTAATTAAGCACATATCAAATAGTAGGAAACAAACACAAACAGTGCATGAAAGTCTCTGCCCTACATAATTCACACAGACGGAGGTCGACTTCATTTGTTTTCTGATTTGTTGTTTTGGTTGCCACATCAAATCAACAGTCTAAATAATTCACGGCGTGATTGCGGGGGAGGCCGTTTGTTTAGAGTGGGCTGTCGTGCTGGCGTAAAGCCGCGAGCCTGAGTGTGTTCAAAGGATGGAAATGTATGTTATGTGTGTCTGCTTGTTCGATATAATTTTGCGAGAAGTAAAGAGGTAACCGTGCTCTTGAAATGTCTCTTTCTCTCATGTGGGTTGTGAAACAGTTTAGTTGGTCGCCTGAAAATTCTGAAACAATAAATCAGAAATGACACTGTTTTCATATCAAAACCCCAGAGGAATGTGTAGTTGGTGACAGGTCATGTGACTTTGGCACTGAAATGCTTGAGTTTAGTGTGTTTACGTGCTCAGAGGAAGCAGGGCAGGCACTCATATTTGAGTTTTTGCTAATTATTAATTTACTAAGTTGTCAAAGCAACTTGCTGTTTACTAATTTAAGATTGCCCCCTTGGAACAATCCTAAGGTTTAGCGTCTTGCTCTGGGTCACAGTGGTAAAAGTTTAAACGCTACACCAAGGCCCCAAAAGTATCCAGACTTAAAATGGCAAATGATTCTAGAATTACAGTGCTAAAGCTAAATTATTTATGTTGTTCAAAAGTTCAGGGTTGGTTAGATTTTTTTAAAGATTTTGAAGTATTTTATGCGCACCAAATCTGCATTTATTGGATTAAATATACAATAAAAACATAATACTGAGAAATATGATTAGAATTTATGGAAACTAAAAAAAAAAAAAAAAAAAGAAAAAGCTCAAAAAAGTAAAAAAGTTCAAAAGTTCAGGGTTGGTAAGAATTTTTAATGATTGTAAAAGTATTTTACGTCACCAGAGTTGCATTTATTGGATTAAATATACATTAAAAACACTAATATTGTGAAATATTATTAGAATTTATGTAATAATTAAAAATGAATGTAATTTTTCAAGAAATTATGAAAATATAAATTGAACCTGAATAAAATGTCTTTAAAACAAAAAAAATAAAAAAGACAAAATCTACTTTTCTTGTGTTATTTTACTTAGTTTTTAATAGAGTTTTTCTTTTACACTTCTGAAATTTTCATTCCCTATTCTGGCACAAATCTCACGTGAGGGCGGGGCTAGCAGCAGTGTGTTCTCATTGGCTACTGAGTTTTTAATTGACAGCTTCTTTACCTGAAAGTGAAGGCATCAGTGTTGCACCTGTGTGGATGTGAGCATCTGTTAGCGTATTTATGAGCGTCTGTTAGCGCTGATGACTCAGTGTGTTAAAAACGAAGTCAAAGATTTTGCCTGCAAATTATTTAGTTTCAGTTTCAAAGACATTTTATTTAGTTTCAATTTTTATTTTTATAAGTTTCTTTTCATTTCTACTGGCACAAAAATAATTCCATAAGAATTTAAAATAACTCTTTTCTCTTTGAAAATATTTTAAAATGTAATTTATTCCTGTGACACAAAAGCTGAATTTTTAGCATCATTACTCCAGTTTTCAATGCCACTTGATCCTTTAGAAATCATTCTAATATGCTGATTTGCTGCAAGAAACATTTTTTATTATTATCAGCACTAAAAACAGTTGTGCTGATTAATATTTTTGTGGAAACCATAATACATTTTTTTCAGGATTTTGATTAACAGAACATTTAAAAGTACAATAATAGCTTTTACTGCCACTTTTGATCAATTTAATGCATTGTTACTGAATAAAATTCTTTTCTTTAAAGAAATAAATCCAAATATATAAATAATTTCTTTAATTATTGTTTAATTAAATCTGATAAAATATAAATATATACATATATTTAACAGAATGCTATCTCCCACCAGACAAAAATAATAAATCTAATTGCTCAGGACGTTAATACTGTAATACTTACGGTTAGAAGTTTAAATATCTAACCCTAAGTTTCAGCAATAGGAAAAGTCATAAATAGATCGAACTAAAAATACACAGCTCAGCAGCTCCTCTAAAATCCATCTCATATTATAAAAGACCGAGAAAGTCATAGACTTTTGGAAGGGGCCAGCAGGGAGAGAGAACACTTCCTCTGCGTGCTGTCCACTCTCATTAAGTGCTGTTTATGTGCTGGCCTTTATCAGTCTGATGGAGACGGGCGTTTGGGATGGGGATTAACCGCGCTCAAGCCTGCCTGTCAGCATTATGGGGAAACGCACAGGAAACGTGGCAGTTGTGCTAACAACTGGCGGATTACCATCGTGCGCACACTGAGTGCCAACCAACAAGACAAACACTTATCTCCTGTCAGGGTCACAGACATCAGACTCTTCTGCGACTCGAGTTCATTGTGTGGCAGCAGTGTGACAGGTGAGAGGTTACACTACTGCACCTTGTGTTAAATCAAACTTCAGAGTGATACAACTACCTCCAGCCCATTGTGTTTTCACAAGCAACAACGGTGTACCAGTTCTAACGCTATGGCAAAAGTTCCAAGCAAAGCATGCTAACTGTTCTGTCGTTGGCTGCACAGGTGAGCACAGAACACTATTTAGCGTCCCAGCCTCAGAGGAGACAAGAGAGCAGTGGATTTATTAATTCATTTACTGTATGTTCCGCTGTTGCCACATAGCTCTAATATAAACATGCAATTTCTTTCCCAGCTGTTTAATTTCACAAACATAATGACTGTTTTTGTAACTAATGTTTGTTTTTAACATAAAATTGTGTGTACTTGTCAGTTTAAGCGCAATAAGACATCAAAAGAGTTTAGTATTCACATGCCATGTGCGCATGCTTCGGATGTGTGCGCTCAGAAAACCCTATATCAAAAGTTTAAACTAATATAAAACTAATTTAAACTAATTTAAAACGCATGATTTCAGCAAGACAGACATGATAATCAAAACCAAACAGATGTTTGTTTTTTGGCAGAGTATCTGAGTTACAAGCTGTAAAGGCACATCCCTATTCTGGAAAAGGGGGCAGGGAGCAGCAGCTCATTTGCATTTAAAGAGACATAACAGCGTGTTTCTGTTTCTACTCAAAATAAGCATTTTTTAAAACGGAGTGTAAAATAGCCTGCCTAAGTTGGCAGAGGCTATTTACACTAACTCCACCCACGAACGCATGATTGGGATAGTCAACACTACAAAAGACTCTAGCTAAACAACAACTCCATAATTTAATAAGCATAAAAATACACAGAATACATATTTGCTTGAATAGTTCCTATTTTAATTATCCTGAAGTATTTATATTTTACAAGTTAAAGTTACTGTTTTCTGTGGAAGCTTGTTTTGGCTATACAAAATCAAGAAGAAAAAAGGTCATTGCAAATTTCTAGCTCTCAATTCTGTAACCTTTTTTCATCATCATATTTTTTCTCAGAATTCTGAAACACAAACTCACAATTGCACAATTGCAAGATATAAACGCAGTTAAACTCTGAGAAAAAAAAAATTGTTCATATTGTGAGATAAAAAGTCACAATTATCCTTTTTATTTTGTGGTGGAAACAAAAAACACATTTGGCAGATGTAAAATTAGAATTCAGAGAAAAAGTCAGAATTTCGAGATGTATACTCAATTCTACATTTTTCTTGAAATTTGGACTTTTCTCAGAATCGGAAGTTTATATCTTGGAATTCCGGGTTTTTGTTTCTGAGAAAATTCTGAGGAAAAAAGTCTGAATTGTGAGATATAAACTCAGAATTGCAAGCAAAATCTGACCTGAGATAAAAAGTAACTTTTTAATTTTTAATTTTTAATTCTCTGGCAGAAATCTCAAATAAGTTTAGTCAACTTGAAATGTTAAGTTGTACTAAGTGACAAAGATATTTGTGTTGACTAAACTAAATTTTGGTTTGTTAAACTTAAAAGCTGGCCTCGTTACCCAGCTGCCTTAAAATTTTAAGTTGAATTAACTCAAATATCTAAGTTGTCACTTAGTACAACTTAACATTTCAAGTTGACTAAACTTTTTTGAGTTGACTGAACTTA
>JAHKKF010522315.1:5290-21947 GCA_019740295.1 Labeo calbasu
TTCAGTCGATAAGAAGTAATGTTTCTTGAGGAAAACATTTCAGGAATTATCTCCATATAGTGGACTTCAGTGGTGCCTCCAAGTTTGAACTTCCAAAATGCAGTTTAAATGCAGCTTCAAATGGCTCTAAATGATCCCAGCCGAGGAAGAAGGGTCTTATCTAGCGAAACGATCAGCCATTTTCAAAACAAATTGACAATTTATATACTTCTTAACCTCAAACGCTTGTCTTGTCTAGCTTGCGTGAACTCCGTTTTTTCTGGTTCAAGTTAGGTTCAGTTAGGGTGTGTCGAAAAACTCCCATCTCGTTTTCTTCCCCAACTCCAAAATCGCCCTACGTCAGACTACACGTGCATCGCGGAGACAAGACAGGAGGAACATTTAACAAAATGACAGATCGTTTCGCTAGATAAGACCCTTTTCCCTCGGCTGTGATCGTGTAGAGCCATTTAAAGCTGCATTTAAACTGCATTTTGGAAGTTCAAACTTGGGGGCACCATTGAAGTCCACTATATTGAGATAATTCCTAAAGAGTTTTCCTCGAGAAACATAATTTCTTTACGACTGAAGGAAGGAAGACATGAACATCTTGGATGACAAAAGGGTGAGAAAATCATCTGTAAATGTATGTTCTGGAAGTGAACTTTTCCTTTAATTAACCTCGTAGCTCACCGTAGGTCTGTTGCACTCTATTATCGTGTAAATGTAACACAGTTGTTGTTTTTTTTTTAGAATGTAATATGAGTCCATAACAGTGACATGGGTTATAAAAACCCAGTCCACATAATGATCGATTGTCACCAAAGAAATGTTAAAAACGTAATGAAGAGCCGCATCACTCTCAGAGCCCCTCTTCATCAGTACGCAAGTCTCATTTCCTCTTTTGACTAATCGTTGCAGCATCTGTCTCGGCTGTCAATTACAGATATGCCCTTAAGGGTGAGGTGTGATCATATCTTTTTGCATCATAATTCTGTCTCATCCTGGTTTCAGACTTACTTTCCACTGTCATTCTTTGTTAAGAAAACAGCTAACAAGTGTAGCCACGTCGCAGCGTTTCTTGTGAAATAGAAAAATCTGATTTAGCATGCAGATGCTCAATTAAGGCAGCGCCGCATCTCGCAGCAAAGGACAAGCTGTGTCTCCAGACGCTGAAGCAGCCATGTGTCTCAGGTAAGCGTCGAAGCCTTTGCCTCTCCCCATCCATAATTAACTCTCTCCTCTATAATTCAGCTTTTTTCTCCTCTATCCTGTGATACGACATCACTCCATGCTAGTTAGCAGAGCAGACGCGTGTGCCCGATCCCCATGACATCCCGCTGACACACTTCTCCGGCACTGACTGTTCCAAACCCGTGACCGGCGTGGTTGTGAGGATGGGGTTAAAACCAAACCACATCTGTTGTCGTCTCACATGGTCTGTGTTTGTCTGCTCCTGTGCAGCATTGTGGTCATCTCATAACTGTATTCTCAAAGGAAAATTGTGTTACTTTGCCTTCACTGAGTTGCATCAAGGAATTCCGGTTTTGTGTGTGTTTATGTCACGTGATGATGAAGAGCATCCTGATGTGCCTGGCCTAGGAGATGAGTTTTAATTCTCCCGCTTCTGTTGAGCAGCAAATTGAATAAATTGAAATTAGTGCAGACTTAACTTGGCCTTGCTAATGTAGGATGTTGTCCATGATTCAGAGAGAGAGCGAGCAAGCTGAATGGCTGTAGAGTACTTGAGACCATACATCATTGTCATCGCACCTTCTCTCTTCACTGCCAGCTTATTTACTGCCCATGGCTGAGGTTTAGAGAGACAGAAGAGAGATGGACCTTCCTTTCCACAGCTTGTGCTGCTGTGCTGCATCTCCTGTATTTATTTATTCATGTTTTTTTTTCTTTATTTTTTTGTTGCAACACCTCAAATGGATGATTTCACACATGCGTGCCCCGTGTTCACTGATTAAACTCGAGCATGCGGATTGTACCACTTCCAA
Organism: Labeo calbasu; assembly: GCA_019740295.1. Lineage (NCBI taxonomy): Eukaryota > Metazoa > Chordata > Actinopteri > Cypriniformes > Cyprinidae > Labeo > Labeo calbasu. The sequence goes on from JAHKKF010522315.1 coordinate 7,276, forward strand.
CCAGAGAGGGGGACCAGCTTCCACATTTGCCTATAGTATCTGCTTCACTTCGAATCAGCGATTCTTTCTTTGTCTGTGCGATGAATATCACACATTGTCGGTTATAGCGAGACGTTTTCAAACACAGCTGACAGACAGCATTGGTGAGCTGGGGTTTATACTTATAGTCATCATGACTCAAAAAATCGCTGTGGTATCTATAGTTTTTCCTCACGTTCACCTTGAAGCCTGTGTTGCACAAATTGAGCACACCAGCCAACCCATGTGTCAGCCCTGGAGAGAACAAACTGTTGATACTAGCCTTTTTTTCTGTGGCTGACAACCTGTTGTTTTTGGCAAAATCTGATAAGGTGAAGGCAATGGCTCAGCGTGACACTGTTGCTACACTGTTGCACCTTCGGTGCTTCCGAAAATGTGCGAAACTTTGCCTCGCATTGAAGATGCTTGTCCTTTTCTGGGTCATGTCATTTGCATAGCCAGTGTTTAGGACAGGTTATGAAGCATTCTTGATTCACATGCAAATTCAGTGGTTATCTGCTGCAGGAGCTGATGAACAATGGAGTGTTCAAAACATACGGCCCACAAGAGGAAATGAAAGTCCGCCTTTTTCAGCTCTGCTGATTCCATTATAGACACTATTATTGGCTTAGAATGGCAACATCTATTATCTGAAGCCATTTTATTGGACAGGGATAGTCTTTTATTAATGCCAGCATTAATCAAAGAAACCCCAGTGCAACTTGATGATGCCCTGACCCTCTCTCAAGTAGATAGTGTGACAATACAAGGTCACTCCTTCCTGTCATGTGGTTGTCACTTCCTCTAACCTCAACCCGGAGAGCTCACAATTATTAGGTACAGTTGTCGTTCAGGAGTAAACAGGAAGTGAACTCTTTCTTCAGAATGGCATCGCCTCGATCGCTTTTATCCACTCTTGCATCTTTTTATAGGGACATTTGTGAGGCTTTTAGCCAAGCAAGGTTGAGAATGCTTAGCCTCTATTTTAGTCGCCCCCTCATCTGAGTTGACATACAGTTCACTAATTGCGCTGGCAGTTACCCTGAAGGAGCCTGGAATACAGTACCTTTTCTCAAGCGCACAGGCTTGTGATGTCAAACCACTTGAAATTGAACCTGCAACCTTTGTGTTAACAGCCCAGATCTTCAAACACTATGCTTGCATCAAGGCTGAATGGGAATTACTGGAAGTCAAAGAACTACAGCACAGCTAATGCATTCTGGGAAAGGGTTTAAATATAAAACGCAATCTTATTTCAATTCTGAATGTGCCTAAAAAAATAAATATTGTTGCTTTGGCCTTGGACAAAATTATAGTTGGACGCCCTCAACCTGGCCTGTTGGGTAGGCTGTCTCTTTCTTATGAGATAGTTGGGTTAAAAAATTAATACTCTTGAGCCTAATCATGAGTCGACGAGTTGCTCTGACAGCCATCCATATGATCCTAGCGTCTTCACTGAGTCTGTTTTCCATCTTTCCTTTAAATGTCACAACATTTGATCAGTATTCATCGTTCAAATGTAAGGAATTTATAGTGTGTAGAAATGAGAAAGTGGAACAGTTTTTCGCAGGGAGCTAAGAATAGAGCAGAGCCTGTGGCAGAGGGCAGGAAGAGGAGGAGGAGGAGAGCAACTGGAGTGTTTGAATAAGAAGCCTTGTCAATTAAATGCTAATAGAAAGCTCTGGGGAGATGCTGTTGTGTTCTCGCAGGTAATGTCTGTTTTCTCTCTCTCTAGTCCCTCATGGTTTCTGATTTCATCTCGACAGGAATTTATAATGCCCTGTAAAGTTTACAGCGTGCTGTTGTCCACAGTCTCACCTCCTTATTCAGTCGAGTAGCTGCACACCCAGATACAGAGGAGTGGGGAATCGTATAAATGATGATATATTCTACGATCCCATAATGTTTATTCTTTCTCCCTCGGCTCTGGTTACGGTGCATAATTTTAGCGTATATTCATTTTTGGATGAAGCCGGTTAGAAAATTCACTTTCCTGTGCCCCCCCTAAATGTCTAACAGACCCTAAATAATGACATGAATAAATATATCTGTGCAATCTGCTGACTAAATATGCCATTTTCACTGCTTAAGGGAGGAACATCCTTTCTTCATGGGTAAGATGGCATCTAAAAATAAATATGAACGATATTGCTGTCCTTTAATCTTAAGTTGTTTGTACACACATATCCAAATCGTATATCGGGATACCTATGTCAGCATAAAGGGGCGGACGAGTGTTCATAAAAAAATGTTTTTAGTTGCCCATCATTTGAACGACAGCTCTTTTTGATTAGAAAGATTTAATCGTGAAGTGCTAATTTACTTGATGTTGACGGGTTGATGGCTCGAGCAGAGATCAAAGGAGGAAGCAGAAATTCCAAGTTACATGAAAACTAACAGCTCCTTCCTGCGCCAGCAGTCAAGAGCCTAGCTTTTTAAGAATGCATGTTGCCAAAATAAAGCTAATTGGTTCTGCTCAGGGCCAAGTGGATAGCTCAAAAAGAGTTTACAGTGCCTCATGGTCGACAAGTTGACACTTTCCGTTCTCATAGAAAATATGGCTTTGTGAGATTATGTCTATTTCCGTGCAATGTTCCATTTGCAGGGGCTCAATTCGCCAGGCCCTTCACCTCTGCGGCTTAGCCTTAATCTTCATTTAACCAGAGCCCAGCAGAGAGGCTGATCACCATTTTTAGATTTTCAAGCCTTTATTTAATTCTTTATTTTAATGTTTTTCCGAGTGGCAGCTGGAGAATAGACAAAGATATGCTGTTATTAGAGAGTGAAATGTTTTAATTGTTCAATAATTTTAGGCTAAGATAAATGTTTAAAGGTGCACTCAGTATTTTATTTCCACGGTTTATCTGTGAATAAATTTTTACATTTAAAAAATATTTCATCATGTTGCTTTCACATATTCTAAATGAAGCAGGTTGCCTTATGGAAGGTGCAATGTTGAGGTGACATCAACAGTGAAATAATTCTCACCTTATCATGGTAACCCCCCTCATATTTAACTTCTGGAATAAATAAATGTCTTTTTAGTTGTGATAAGTGCCTCAGATGTTATCACATTCACACTGGCGGGGCACCACAGTCCAAGTAATTAATTATTTACTGTGTGTGTAAATGTTAGTAGTTAATAAGAGTTTAACTTAAAAATGCCTGCATTTAATCATTATGCTACATCTAGGACCAGTTTATGTGAGAATGAATATTTAGAAATGTAAAGTTGCAGAACAAGATAAAATCACAAAATGTATTATATGAGTGTGTATGAGTTAAAACAAACTGTGAAATAGAGACAAACTGTATGCAATGATTTCAGTTCATAGTACTATTATATTGACAAATCTATTGAAAATTAATCTAATAGAGCCTGATTGCTAAGAAATACAGTTGAGGTCAAAAGTTTACATTCCTGTATTTTACCAAAATAAGAGGGATCATACAAAATGCATGTTAATGTTTATTTAGTACTGACCTGAATAACATATTTCAGATAAAAGATGTTTACATATAGTCCACAAGAGAAAATAATAGTTGAATTTATAAAAAAGTTTACATACACTTGATTTTTAATACTGTTCTTATTTGAATGATCCACACTTTTTTTTTCTTTTTTGTCCCTTGTTTGTCCTGAACAGTTAAACTGCCTGCTGTTCTTCAGAAAAATCCACATTCTTTGGTTTTCCAACATTTTTGTGTATTTAAACCCTTTCCAGCAGTGACTGTACAATTTTGAGATCCATCTTTTCACACTGAGGACGCTGAGGGACTCATATGCAAGTATTACAGAAGGTTAAAACGCTCACTGATGCTCCAGAAGGAAAAACCATGCATTAAGAGCCGGGGGTGAAAACTTTTGAATGAAATTGTTGGGGCTAAAAGGCACAATATTAACATGATAATTAATCGAAGGCTGACTTTTCCATTTGTTGACATGACATTGTTGGATTCAGATGGTAAATATTATATATTACGTTGGGTGTCCATCTTAGAAATAATGTTTAGAATGAAACCATCATATTTAAAAACATGCTATAAATCATATCATAAAATAAAATATCATTTGTTGTTACTACTGTAAATCTATATTTAGCTTTAAATGCTTCAATGCTTTCAAAATCTTTACATTTTAAAAATGATATTTCTGTATTTTAAAATATGTTTTATATTAACATATTTTAATGACAGTATGTTTATTCAACAAAAAAATAATTATTTTATTTATCAAAATAAGCAGAAAATAGTACAGACTTTGCTAAAGTGATTGTTTTGAACAAGTTTTAACTTTAGTTAAAGTATTTGTATCAGTACTGTGTGCCTTTTACCCCACGCTGGTCCCCCGAAAAGGCCCCCCTTGACACCTTATACATTTATGAGATTTTTTAAAATAAACAACTTGTATGATTTATTTTCACACAAAATATGTTGCTCCACAAATGTTCAGTACAAACGTATGTAGTTTTCTGCAATCATATTCTTCAGGCACAGTGAAAAGCTCCTTTTTTTCTTAGGGGGTGCCTTTAGGTGCCCTGTTGTACCCTACATTTTTTTTTTTTTTTTTGCCTAAATATCGTATTTTTTTCATGCAGTACTGCCCTTCGGAGGCTACAGAAGACAGTTACAAGTTTCCCAGGAGACAAAATAAGTTAAATTTACCCTGTTCTTCAAATTCAGAAAGTTTTTACCTTGCAGCTCTTAATGCATCATGTTTCCTTCTGGAGCATCAATGAGTGTTTGAACCCTCTGTAGTAGTTGCATCCCTCAGTTGTCCTCAGTGTGAAAAGAAGGATTTTCAAAATCATACAGTTATTGTTGGAAAGGGTTTAAATACACAAAAATGCTGGAAAACCCAAGAATTTGTGGGACCTGAGGGATTTTTTGAAGAACGGGAGGCAGTTTAACTGTTCAGGTATTTTATGTAAAATGCCTTATTCAGTGCAATACTAAATAAACAATAACCTGCATTTTGTATGATCCCTCTTATTTTGGTAAAATAACATTTTTAATGATTCTGAAAGGGGGGTGTAAACAGTGTAGCAAATGGTACAGTTCATCTCTTTATATATATATATATATATATATATATATATATATATGTACGGATTTTCTGCTCTTCTGAGTACCTGTTTCCCTGCTAAAATGTTTTACATTTGTGGCCTACTCAGCCCTTTTGCTTTGCTCTTTAGAGGCGAGCTCATTTCCGGCCCTGTCTCTACACGGTTCATTCCTTCCGCTGTCATTTCTAGTGACACGAGTAAACCTCAGGAGTCCAGTCTCCCTCCAGCCCATATGTAGGCCTGTGATTGTATGAATAATCTCCAGGTCCCATATGGCCGAATGTCCTGGTGTATTTGATCAGAGCAGTGATGAAGGGGTGCAGGCATCACAGTGTGTTTGTTCTGCCATGTTTGTCGCACGCTCCCGTGGCATGCCTTCGCCGGGCAGACGCTCGCGATTTACCTCGTTAAGAGCGTGTGGGTGCCCGCCGCACGGACCGCTGGCACGTCGACGTGTAAACAGATGAGAGCGCGGGCCGCGAAGCAGTCTTCCTCTGCCATGCTCCCCTGACTCACCCCTTCCTCAGCAATCACGAGCAACACTACTGTCATTTATAAACTTTTAATATCTGCTCCTGTGGGTAATGGCTAATTTCTCCCAGCACATGGCTCTTCATTAAAAGTTGATTTCTGTCAGAGAGGATCCCTATCACATTAGCTCCAGTCACTTGGATGGGTATAGGTTTTATTCATTTATTTATTTTTATTTAATCTGCTGTGCAATTTCTATTTTTAATCACACCGCAGCCGTTGACTGGCTGGAAGATCCGTCTCTCTCTCTCTCTCTCTCTGTCTCTCCTGCTCAGCTCCGTTTACTTTCCTCCCCGTTTTTGTCTCGTGTGTGTTCCTCTATGCTAATAACGCTGTTCGGGGGCCTATAGCAAGAAGGAAATTATTGATAAAGTAAGGATAAAGTGTGAAACAGCATCATGAAATTTATCAATTTGGATTGGAGTGCAGCTGGTGTGCTCAGAGAGTGGCTCACTTCGCTGGCACTTAGCTGCTAGTTTAGCGCTTCAAGATGAGAAAAATCAATGCGTTTCCAGCAGTTTTTTCTCTCCCTTTTCAGCCTGTGCTTTCAGGAACATGAAAGGCTTTCCATGTTCACCTGCTCCTCTCATTGTATTCCTTGAGACAACCACTCTTATTGGTGTTTTTTTCATTTTTATCCTCTGATAAAGAAGATCAATGTTTTCTTTTCTTCTCCTGCTACGAGAGCGCCTTCTGAAACTTACTGAAATGTTCTGTTGCCGGCTGAACCTGGCGGCAGTGACATCATCGGCGGGTCTGGTGCAGATCCCCTGCAATTACTCTGACTCGGCCCAGGCTGCGCCTGCAGCAGCAGCAGCGATCATTAGCTCCATCATTACAGATGCTGAGGGAGGATGAGCCTTGCTTAACACAACCACGGCCTGGCTCTCACCCTGGCTCGCAAGGTCAGCCCAGGTCGACAGCATGCAATGAGTGAGTTTGTGTGTGTTTGTGCTGCCGGTGCTGGGCAGCAAGCTTGTTGTACTGACCCTTCCACCTTCACACAGCCTGTGTCTTGGTTTTCTCTCTCCCTCTAACTTGCATGCCTTTCGTTGGCTAGAAATCAACATTAATGAAGCTCTTGCATCTCAGGGTGCACTCAGGGTTCCTACACAGCTATATCAGACCATGTGTTTGTTTGTGTCTTTAGCTCTGAGCCCGAGAGACCCGTCGCTAGTGTTTTATCAGGCGAACATGCAGGTTGTTAAGGATCAGCCTTGCTACAGCAGTAAATTACTTTCGTGTTGACAGGGTGAACATGGCTCACGTTCTCAACTTATTCATTAGGGCCGTGAGGAGGATTCAGATCTGCTTTCTCCATCTCGGCAGCCAATGGTGGGAAAGGTATGGGAATTATACCGCATGAAAGAGCAGCAGAGAAAGTAGAGGAGCAGCAATCTCTGCCAACGGTGACATTTTCCGCTGTCTGTATATAGAGCATCTGTTTCACCTTGAATGAGGTTGCACTTTCGGTTCTTATTTTAAACCACATAGAGGGCTGTTGTATGGCAGTGTTGTGTGTAACACAATTATTTTGAGTCAAATTTGGAGCCTTGACAGCAGCAGTGCAGTGGCACGAAGAGCTTTCTGTAATACAAAGAAATCCTAGTTGCGTTTTTTGTGTGTGTGCGTAGGCCGCTTGGGGTAGTGTGTTAACCAGAGGAGCAGCCGGTCCACCAGATGTTCCCTCCCTCAGTGGACTTGTCACAGAGGGACCTTTAGTCTCTTACCTGCTCTCTGCTCCAGACCTTCTGCACTGGAGGTTTACTCTGCCCTCTTTTCAGTGCTGAACTTCTCAGGTCTGACTGATCACTGTCCAGCTATTGTTTTACTGACCGAAGGGCCACATATTCTTTGTCTCTATTCTTTAAGATACTCTATGCAGTATTTATGGCTTGCAGAATCTGCAAAATGTTAACTGTTTTACCAAAATAAAAGAGGGATTATACAAAATGCATGATATTTAGTACTGTTCCGAATAAGATATTTTACATAAAACATGTTGTCCACAAGAGAAAATAAGTTGAATTTATAAAAATGACCCCTTCCAAAAGTTTGCATACACTTCATTCCTAATACTGTGTTGTTACCTGAATGATCCACAGCTGTGTTGTTTTTTGTTGTTGTTGTTGTTCATGAGTCCCTTGATTGTCCTGAAACTGTGCTGTAGTCTTAAGAAAAATCCTTAAAATCTCAAAATCAAACAGTCGTTGTAAAGGGCACAAATACATAAAAATGCTGAAAAACCAAAGAATTTGTGTTACCTGAAGGATTTTTCTGAAGAACAGCAGGCAGTTTAACTGTTCAGGACAAACAAGTCGCTCATGAACAACTGTCACTAAACAGAAAAACCAGCTGTGGATCATTTAGGTGACAACACAGTTTTAAACTTTTGATTTCAACTGTAAGTATGGACATTTTAAACATACAAGTTACAACTGTCCCTCAAACAATTATTTAAAGTTTTAACTTGTTTTAAAATTCACAAAACATAAAAAGGGCATGTCTTAGATGGAATATTAGTAATGTTAATATATAATGTGTGAAGAAAAACCAGGAATAATATTGACAAACACCTAAGATTTCGTGAGAATGTTGATGCCCTATCTCGCATGTGTCTGAAGGTGAGCTTCAACCGTTTCCCGAATGATTCATGAGGCAAGCTGGAGAACAGACTGAGTTTTAGATGAAAAGGTCAAATCTCATGCAAGTCACTGAGAAATCTTATGATTAACATGGAAATCACTGTGCGACAGTATTGCTATGAGGTTGCAAAGCTTTAACCCTTATAATTCTGCATATTGTAGTGATTGCGGTGAGTGGAAAAAGCCATTCATTGTTGTTCTATATAGATCATTTGAAAGATAACTTCCATCTAAGAATGCTACCAGATTCTGGTGCCACTTTTTTTTATTCCTGTTCCTAATAAATATTCCAAATTACAGTTTGTTCACGGGATGACCATGCTGAGGAAAATTTCTTTGCTTTTGTAAATATTTTTATTTACAACACACAGTTACTGCGTTTTGTTCAGAACAAAAAAGTTCTCTCCACGGGCCATCAATCGTTCTGCCATTTGTAAACATAAACTTGTGCCAATTTACACTTATTTTGAATGATGATCTTTCTTTTTGTACAGCATAGCATGAAAAAGAATCAGAAATGTTTGAACAGACAAAGAGGACGAGAGGAGGGAAAAAAGGTGTCGATTATCAAACCAGTTCAGGGCATTTTGACACATTCGTATGACTTTTAAAATGTATGTGAAGAGCCTTCTCCCCAGTCTTTTTGGAACACAAATAGCTCCCCTCCACAAAAGAAGCCGAAATGAGGTACGAATTGCCGGTAAATTATTTCCTGTTCTTGTGGATAATAGGCTACCTTGTGTGGCCTTTGATTTTCCCTCTTTTTGTCTCCTTCCCTCTGTGTTTATTCAGCCATCTCTCTGCAGCTCTGCTGGAATCCATATTGATAGCTGTCAGGCGGTGTTGCCGGGCAGCAGGGAAAGGGGGCTGTGAAAGTAGGGGAAGGGGAGATGTTGTATGGAGGGCACATCTGTCAGATCTCATGACTCGACCCATGCTGTGATGCGAAGGGTACTGTCAGGAGATGGGGGAGAGCCAGCACAGGTATGCCCAGTACATGCACTGTCCTCAGGCTGGAACTGGCTGTGACACTCTGGTGGAATGGTGGGATGGGAAAAGAAAGCACCCTGGTGTACTGAGCTGACAGGAAAGATCTGTTCACTGCGGAGTCCTCACGTGAAGGCCAATCCTAATTTGATCAACTCTCAAATATTGTTATTCCAGTTGGCTGCGTTGTATAATGTATGTTTTTTTTTTTACTGTGGGCAAAGATGAAAGTTATGACTCTTGGTGAAACTTTAATACTAATTGATCCCAGGAAAGCCTTATGGACTCAGGTGTGTAGCTGGAAGGCAGGGCTTTCCAGGTGTAAACAGTAGGATCAGGAGACCTGTTTTTGCAGTGCATTTTCCTTCACAGCACTACTGGTTTTGACCACTGATGGCCAACAGTGTCCAAATACATGTTTTTTGGTCAAACTTCTGTAATTTTGCTTTGAAATCAAACGGTATGAGAAAAAAAAACACCGGACATTGCAGGTCTGTGGGAGGTTTATAATGTGTGCAGCAGATTTTTTTCTCTGTAGGTACACGTGTTTTGAGCTGACGGGACTGTGCGCTTATTGCCGGCAGGTGTGAGTCTCACATTTTATCTCACCCGCTCCCCTGCAGCACATTTCATGTAACGACGTTATTACCGGGAGACTTAATCAAACTCACTAACAATAGCTCACACTGACAGACATCCAGGCAGCTGGTGCATAATGCTCTGCGAATATTCACAGTGCCCCAGCAACCCCGTCTGCCCGCTTAATCAAGTTCTCTCGGTCACCCGGGGAACAGGAAAGCGAAAAGGTGGAGTGGGATGGCACTGCTCGTTGAAACTACAGCCATTCACTGAGGAAGAATAGGGACAGGAAGACACGGGGGAACTCTATAGGATCTATTTTAGTGCTTAAAGAAATACGAGGGAAAATTCTGCCATTATTTACTCATCCTTATGCCGTTCCATACCTGTAGGAATAAAATTGAATTAGGAGAGACAGAAAGTATTGTTCACTGTCCTATGTCCTTGGCATCTGATCTGGTTCTCCTTAAAGGATAACAACTTAAAGGATTAGTTGACTTCCTGAATAAAAAATTCTGGATTAATTTACTCACCCTCATGTCATCCAAGATGTTCATGTCTTTATTTCTTCACTTGAAAAGAAATTAAGGTTTTTGAGGAAAACATTCCAGGATTTTTCTCCATATAGTGGACTTCAGTGGTGGCCAACTGGATGAAGGTCTAAATTGCAGTTTCAATGCAGCTTCAAAGGGCACTACACTGAGGAATGAGAGTCTTACGGTTTAGGAACTCCTTGCAGAATCTGCGAATATGTGAATATTTTAACAAAATATGAGAGACCATACAAAATGCATGTTAGTTTTGTTTAGTACTGTCCTGATATTTTAGATAAAAGATGTTTACATATAGTCCACAAAACAAAAAATAGCTGAAATTATTCAAATAACCCCATGCAAAACTTTGGGAACCCTTGGTTCTTAATACTGTGGGTGGTTACCTGGATGATCTACGACTGTTTTTGTTTTGTGATGATTGTTCATGAGTCCCTTGTTTGTTCTGAACAGTTAAACTGAGCACTTCTTCAGAAAAATCCAGGTCCTGCAGATTATTTAGTTTTCCAGCATCTTTTGCATATTTGAATCCTTTCCAGCATGGACTGTATGATTTGGGATCCATATTTTCACACTGAGGACAACGGAGGGACTCAACCACATCTATTAAAAAAGGTTCAAACATTCACTGATGCTCCAGAAGGAAACACGATGCATTCAGAGCCGGGGGGTGAAAACTTTTGACAGGATGAAGGATTTTTTTTTTTCCCTTCATTTAGTACTAACCTTCAGAAGCAATAGAAAATACTTGCATGTTTCCTGGAAGACAAATTAAGTACAATTTACCTTGATCTTTAAATTCAAAAAGTTTTCAATCCCCAGCTCTTAATGCATCGTGTTTTCTCTCCATCTCATTTTCTCAACTTAAAAATCGTCAAATAACCTTTTTTGTAAAGGTTATTTGACTTTCTTTGCATGTTCGCTTTGTAAACACTGGGTCGGTACTATGTCTCGCCTATGTCTTGCCTATTTTTCACCTGTGTCTCGCGTGACCTTTTATACAGAATGTCTTATTTTGTGTTTCATGGCAAAAGGACATTTTTATTAGTTTGGACGGACACAAGAGTTTTCATTTTTTAGTGAACTACCCTTTATGATGCCACATATGTACAGAATAGCCACAGCATAGAGCTGTGTTGCATCTTGCATAGCATCAAGGCCATATTCATGCTGGCGCAGTTGTTGTCCTCTTATTATCGTCCTGTTTGGGCATGCTCGGGCCCATGCAGCTCTATAAAAGAGTGATGTAGAGCCTCGGAGAGACCCTGTGTACTGCACTTTATTCAGGAATGCTGACTTATTTATAGGTGTTGGAATCGTGTTGTTTGCTTGTTTTATTGAAAAGCTTGCGGGTAAAGTGGCGACAGGCTGGCATGTGAGTGTGATCTCTTGAGGGCCCCCCTGCAGAAATCTTCTTCCCGATAAATAAGTCAACGTTGATGAATATTTCATTCACATGAAATCCATTGTCGCCCACAGGTCTGCGGGGACGTGTCGTCGCTCCACACACACAGCAAAACAACCTGCCCCCCAGGTCACCCAATCCCCTCGTCGTTGGCATTCTGAAAGAGACGCTGTTGCAATCCCCATAATTAGCTCAGCTCATGCATGAATGGTTCTGACGGATAATATGGCAAAAACTGTATAAGACCTGTAGTCATGTGACATCTGACTGCGTTGTATTTCACCTTCACAACTGCATCTGAGCAGCAATCGAACTGATTTAGTGGCACACTTGTCACTTTTCATATGCCGTAACCTATGGTTAGGAAACGAACACACAAGAAAAGTTCAAACCCCCCCTGGTTAGTGAGAAAAGAGCTTCTACTTTTATGCCTTGTGGGGGAGGAAGCAATAAATAGCAAGAAATGCAGCAAGAAACAGAGAGGTAAAATGAGGGAATGCAAGCGAAACTTAAAAAAGGAAAGTGGAAGGAAGTGACCAGATTAGAAGTCGAACAGTAACTGAGGGTGTTCAAGGTATGCACAGCCTTTAGATCAGGATAGAAGAGGAAGGCGATGAACATGGACCATCAGTGGTTGAATTTGCTCAAAACAAGCAAGTTCTCTCAAATCAATATTTTAAGACGTAAGCTCACTCTACTCCTAAGACACATCACTCAGTCCAGAACGTTCACCAAATGGGTCAGAGGTTCTTTGTGAAAATGGTCCTCCATGATCTTAATGCTCTTTTGGTGAGAGATGAAGTCCACAGAAAGATAAGTAAATAAATAAAGAAAGTGCGAGCAGAATGTTTTATTTAAGTGAAGGTCTGCATTGTGTATTCTCAGACGGAGCGAGGCATAAGCAAGCCCAGGCACAGGTTTAAGAGACGGGGACTTTTGTTTGGTAGCTTGGAAAGATGTTCCTCTAATGGATTCGCTGTAACTGTTTTTACTTGGATAGATGGGTCACCTGTTAGAGTTTGATTTAAAATTCTGAATGTTTGCTTTCACATGCTTCCTTTTTTATCTCAACGCGAGGATGGGATTAGTAAACAGACCGCAGCTGCAGTAATGGTCTATTTTTGCCCCTTTGTATATTTCATTAAAGAAAAGAGTCTGTTGGACACGATTCCCTTGGCATCTTTAAAAGTCTCAGTGTGACCTTCTGAGCTGCTTCAGGTGGCGCACTTTTATACCTCGGCCATTGGGAAAATTCTGTCATTAATGCAAATTAATATTCTGTCATTATACTCACTCTCATGTTGTTCCAAACTGGTATGACTGTACCAAACTGTACTGTATGAATTGTATTGAATGCACTTTCCTATGCATTTAGTCCCAGGACGAAGTTCCAGAAATAACATAAAAGCATCATGAAGTATCATAAAATTAGGACAAGGAGAATGGTGTCTTTCATTTTAAATTCATCTGACAAACCTACCGTACGGCTTCAGAGGATTTGGTGTATAGTAGTTTGTATGGATTACTTTTATGATACTTTAGGATTTTTTTTTTGGCCTTTATGGAGCTAGATTTCTTCTTTTGTGTTCCCCGGAAGAAAACAAATGGGTTTGCAACAACTTGAGGGTGAGTAAATGAGGACAGAATTTTCATTTTTGAATGAAATAACCCTTAAAAGTCATTTTCATTTGGATTTTATGGGTTTTTCTCTGATTTGCTGTATGACTCTTATTCTAGCACGTCACTCCGCCAAGAGTAATTAAGATGTACAAATGGCATCTTGAGACCTTGTTAGCAGAAAGCAGCTTTATCACTTCCATCCCTCCATTTTCCCATTCTTCCGCCCCACCGCACATCACTACTCCATCACTCTCATTTCACATTCCATGACAATCTCACCCACTGATTTACTGCACAGCTTCCATCTTGTGTTTGACTATGTATCCGAGTTTGTGTTTGCTCAACATATATTCAGTGTGATGTTCATCATGTGAATTTATAGAGCTCTCGCCCCTCAGTGCTTATGTGACATCAGATTTAATGGACGAGAAGGCATGTCTGTCCTGGTCAACATGCTGCTTCTCACCCATTCTTGATTTATTCAAAATACAATCACATTTGAAAGAAGAAATATGATTGAAGAATCTATCGATCTATGTCATATCAACACTATCCATCTGTGTTTATCTTTCTATCTTGTTTCCCCATCACAGAAGTTTTTTTAGCAACCACACCAGACATTTTCTTCCTCTATTTGTTTAGTTATCCATCAGTCTATTTACCTTATCATGCTGCCAAACCATCCATTTACGCTTCCATCTGTCTGTCAAACAATATCTTGGTACCCATTTGTCTAACTATCTTCTCTGTCTACTCACCCCACTGTCAATCAAAGCTTCTCCCTAACTGTACCGTTTTCTTTAGTTTCTGTTTCATGTGCCCACCTCCAAGTACATGCAAAATCACAGCTGATAGTTCATTCAGACTTGTGTGTTATGGATAAATGACATTTTCTTTAGTGCTTATAATGTTGTATGTGGAAACATGGGTCGTTGTTCAGGAAACCCAGCCCTGCCTGGCTTTTAGTAGAAGCCCATCCAAATGCTCATTCCACTGGCAAGCCAGATCTCTGCTGGGTCACTATCAGTTTTGAAGGATCAGTATGGTTCTTTGGTGCCTAGCGCACATGATCCTAATGGATTAGCCACTCACCTTTCCTGAGTTGAACTTGGGGGGCAATGTTACCGCCAGAGGCCCCATCTGCCCCCCATGTTTTAGCCATGTTGTTGACGTGATGCACCAAGAACGACAGTTTTTGCAACTCAATTTATCAATGCTTTACATGTACTTCCACTTTTAAGGTTAAATGTTTTTGTTTGTTTGTTTGTTT
>JAHKKF010522318.1:0-19059 GCA_019740295.1 Labeo calbasu
CATATGTTGTGAAACTATATATATATATATATATATATATATATATATAATTTTGTACATGAATAACATATTCTCTTAAATATATACATTTATTTGTGTGTATTTATATATATTTATTATTTATACATATTTATTATATATTTATGTACATATATGCGTGTGTGTGTGTATGCGTGTGTGTTTCTAAAGGGGTTTTCACACTGTGGTTAACCCTGAGTTTCCGTCATTCTAAACATCACTTTTAATGGCGGGACTCAGTGCTTTGCAACAGTCACAGAAACACTGCATGCTGTACAAACAGTCGTTTCAGCTTTTGATGGGAAAATGCCAAATTTTGACTGAAAACACATAAGTTACAGTGAAGCAAGATGATCTAGGATCCCGTTTACCCGGGTTTAGATTGACCCAGGGTTAACTATTTCAAATGTGAAAAGCTCTTAACTGTACTATTAGTTTTCAAAAATGGACTTTTCAGACTTTAAAGGTAAAAATAAAAGTGTCTTTACTCCAATTCATATCTATATTTAATCATCATTTTTCACCCAAACACTGAAACAGCTGTTTATGCAAATCACACTGTTTCCATATCTGTCCAAAACACGTGAATGTGAGGCACGTTCACGTGCTGCATTCCTCCAATCAATGACACTGACACTAAATAAGTAGATAGGAACGCTAATTTAGTTTTTAGGAATTTATGTTGTGAAACTTCATCTTATGAATTCCCAGGATTAATTGCAGTGAGAAACATGAAACCAGATGACCCAGGATCCTGGCCAGAAGTGGTACAATTAAACTCAAATGCACCTATGTGGCCAAAATTCCTGCACTGTGTTTTCAGTTGTGTTTATGATAATAAAAAACATGTACTGTCTAAGTAGGCAGTTGACTAGGCTCAGCTGTTGGACTTCACTGGTTCATCACAATTAAATGTAGTTCACATGCAGTATAATATAATCAAACAATAATTATACACAGAGTCAGACTGTAACTTTATATGACTTTAAAAAGTCTGCCTTCTGACAGAATTTTAAAATGACATAGATTTCAGCTTGTTTCTGCCCTAAATATACATAAAAAAAGAATCTGGGTTTGTTTGAATGAATGTTAAATAAGTATTTTCAAATGTATTTCAGATGCATGCTTGAGATGCCAGGCTGAAAACAAACAAGAGGATTGCGTTGGTAAGTCAACTGTAACATCACTGCTGACATACTAATTGCCTGCCTAATTAATCAATTACATTTATCCCCTAAGTAATTAATTACATGAATCCTCTAGAAGCATATGCCTGCACGGTTCACTGCTGTTACAGTTTGCACTTCACTAATGTTTTATCTCTTTTACTTAGTTTTTATATACAGTGTAATAATAAATTACATACTTGAGTCTATTATCAGTTGCTTTTTTCCAAAAGTGACTTACAGTACACCTATTAGGGGAAATCCAACTAAAGCCACCTGGGGTTAAGTACCTTGACCAAGTTCACAATTCATAGTATTCATTTATTTCACACTGGTAGGTTAGATAGCTGGTTAACACTATCAAATGATAGTGTCACATTTAAAGGGATAGTTCACCCAGAAATGAACATTCTGTCATCATATATTTCTTATGTTGTTACAAAACCTATGTGACTGTCTGTTTTGGGGGGGTCTGAAACATTACTGTCTCGTACTCTGTCTTTCTCGTAGTGGTATGGGGAGAGTGCAACCACTCCTTCCACAACTGCTGCATGTCCCTCTGGGTGAAGCAGAACAATAGATGCCCGCTATGCCAACAGGACTGGGTGGTACAGAGGATCGGCAAGTGAGGATTGAAGCTTTGGCCCCGCATTTCCTCCGTCCACTTTGGCACTACTCTGTTTTGGGAGACCGGACTGATTATCAGAGCATCTCCAGTTGCTGAATGTGTAGGAAAACCTGTATGCATGTGTGTGACTGTCAAAGTGAAACCATGGATGTAGGCAGAAATCCAGGTGACACTGGTTAGCTTTACCCTTCTGTCACCTAATACAGCATTAAGAAGAACCAGCCAGAAGAGCTCCCGGGATACGACAGGTTCACTTGCGTGTTTGTTGCATCGTGTGTGATTATTATACCTGAAGTTATGTTATGAATGTGTTTTAAATGTGGTAGAAATAAAAAAAAAATATATTCAATGGCTTATAGGCGTGTATATTTACTCTAATATAAATATTTGTATGTGTGTGCATATATATATATATATATATATATATATATATATATATATATATATATATATTATATAATTTTTTTTTTTGTGTGTGCGCAATATTCCTGAAGAGGTACTTGAAAAGTCCTTGAATTATTGAAAGACAGTGTATCTATGAAAGAAGTGTTTAATTTTGTCATAGCGCATGTCTTTTCACACAAGATTAACACAATTCAAAAAACCTTNTATAATATTTTTTTTTGTGTGTGTGTGCGCAATATTCCTGAAGAGGTACTTGAAAAGTGCTTGAATTATTGAAAGACAGTGTATCTATGAAAGAAGTGTTTAATTTTGTCATAGCGCATGTCTTTTCACACAAGATTAACACAATTCAAAAAACCTTTTTTGCTTATTTAAGTTAATGTCAGAAAACATTTGAGCTAAGAAAGTAGTACTGACTGTGTCGTGTAAACATGGCTGAAGATGCAAAAAGAGGAACAGATGAACCAAATCAGTTGAGTCATTTATATTGGAACCGCTCTGATTGATACCAACTCGTGGCTTTGATAATTCATTTCAAGCGATTCACTAGCAAAAAAACAGATCAAATTAAAAGTCAGTCATTTTCGGATTTCGACATCGTTTGTAACAATTTTAAAAAGAACTTAGTGATGGGTGAAACTGAGCTTTTTGAAACTCCGAATCAGTGAAACCAGAGCGGGACATCATTGCTGGTTCGCGAGTCAGTTGTTACAGATCCGGATTTCGGCGTGATTTCACTAATCTTTTGCTTTAGATCAAAACTTTGGAGTGCCAAAATTTGACTGAAATTTTTGATTTCCATTTAATCTTCAGAGTGCGGATCGCAAATCTTTTGCTTTCGATCGGAACTTCGGAGTGTGGATCTCAGTTAGAATTTGAAACGGAAGACATTGTTTGATAAGTGAGATCACTGATTGAAGTCCTTGAAAATCTAACAAGAAGTACTCTTAAAAAAAAAAAAAAAGTCCTTGAAAGTCCTGGAATTTCATTTTACAGTATCTGTATGAACCCTGTAGTTAATTCAAAAATGAAGATTGTGTAATAATTAAACTTCAGGCTGGCTTGTGGAGACAAATACCTAAAAAGCACCAAATCAAAAAAAAAAAGTTCTATATAATTTCCATGACTTTTCTAAAGCTTATGCAGCACTGAGACGTCTGTGCATTTCAAAGCATTTACTAAATGTTCTGCCAGTACTCTGTGTATTGCTTCATCCTCTTCTAATTCCAGTGAAACAATCAGCTCAGGATTTGAGTGCTTGTGATTAGTCCCGAAGCCGTAAGAACAATTTCCAAGACAAAGATTTAGTTGTAATTTGATGCAGGCTTTTCAGCCAGCGGCCATGTAAACTGAAATATTTGTATTGATAGCTCCGCTGGTGCATTCTGGGGTTAAGGGTTTTGCTGAAAAGTGTGATCAAGATTAAATTTGATGCATTAAATTATACTGGGGTTGTTGACATGTTAAATAGTGAGACAAATGTCCTACTATACTATAAACAATATGTAATATCATGTGAAAATACTTAAGGCTGTCCAGCCCATTGAATAATGTTAACCAAAAATAAAGCTTCATAGACTTTTAGGGCGCTCATATTTATCTTGTTGGCTATCTGATCACACTCATTTAGAAAAATAAATAAAATGTAAGTGTTGTAAAGACATTGATGTGCAGGAACACATATTACTCTACAAAACTATTTTCAAGCATTTGAATTGTCATTACACAATTTTCTAACTATTCTATAAGAAGAAGAAAAAAGAGAAGCAATGTCTCGGATCTTATCATGCATTTTAATAAATGCTAATGCTGTATCATGGGAATATAATGTCAGCTGTCTGCCAGACAACCGGTTAATGCTCTAAAACATGGCTGCCTGGTGTACAAAGCAGCCAAGAGGACAGATTTTGCTGTAATGTTTACACCTAATGACAGCTTATTCTCACTTTACTCTCATTTTGTATGCTCATAATGAGCTTTAAACCTGCTCTTGTAAACTCTTAAAGTCTTCAGACTCTTAAATAACTGAAAGCAACCACAAACTCTTAGCTTATAACATCATTAAGTATTAAAATGTAATTAGTTCATAGCTAAGCCAAGCATGACTACTCTGGCTCAAACTTAAGGTTCGGAAATTGAACAAACCTCTAAAAGTATTAGAACCAGTTTACTGTATCTACCAAGAGCAGCGCAAATTACCGCCTGCTTAAAGACATGCTTTTTGGGCGTTAAATAATGGCGCAAATTCCAGTAATTTGACAAACATTAGAAAAACACATTGCCTGATTCATTTTAATACTCTCCTCCCATAAATTTTGTGTCTGAAAGGGAAACACCTACAAATGCTTGTTCAGTAAGTGCAAAAATAACTGTCCACGCCTTTTCACTGCTAATTCTTCACTGTGCATCTTTAGTACTATTTTAACCCCAAAAGACGGTTTGTGCTGATGCAAGCTGTTAGTAAAACTGGCTTTTAAACTTTAATTTTAATATGTTTTCACCTTGCAGACAATAAAGTGGGCTTTAAAGTCGGTTCACACTGGCTAACATGGTAAACTGGAACTAACATTGAAGGAAAGATCGAGGTATAGTGACCAGAATGTCCTTTTTTATTTGGGCTAGTAAAAAAACACCAAGTACCCTACATGCTAAAACATTCTGAGAATCAGCTGAATAGCATCATTCAAGAAGGCACATTTTGCACGAGCATGTACCACTCGCATTTTTTCATAAACCTAGTCAAATCTTATTCTGTTTATTTCCTCGAACTGAAGTTGACAGTAGAGGACTGAGCATGACAATTGCATTGTTTATCCCTTAGCATTGTGGCTAAACATAGTCCAAAGCCTCTTAAGTTAGGTATGGCATAAGTTCCTTTCCTTGAGCAGTATCCACGAATTAGCATACAAAGACAATTACTTCAGGGAAAATCCCTATTGAGGTTTTTAATTCTGACTGAGCAATTACGTGAGAAAGAATCAGACTTGAGGCTCTGAAGCCTCATTCATTTTGACTTACCAGAGCTTGTCACTGTGCTGTCTGCATCTCAGTCCTTATTCATCGTTACGCTTAGTTGACCCTTCACCTCGCCACAGCCATGTGCGACATGGGTGGACTGGACAACTTGGTGGCCAACACAGCCTACCTGAAAGCACAGAGTCTAGACGACAGGGAGATGAGGAAACGAAGGCGTAGCCTAATTCTTCCCCGACTTGAGAACTGTGCAGAAGTCCGTGCAACTACTCCTAAGGACTTTGAGGACATCTGTGAGCAGCAGCCCATTGGGAAAACATGCTTCCGAAAGTTCCTTTTAGCCTCCAGTCCAGAATACCTAGCCGCCGCAGAGTTTCTGGATGAGTTGAATGACTGGAGTTTGGCAGAGGCAGGTGCTAAAGACAAAGCCAGGCAGAATATCATTAACAAATTCTGCAAAGCTGACTCCAAGAGTTTCATGGCTTATCTGACAGAGGACATGGTGAAAAAGTGTAAAGCGGTCTCTGAGAAGGACTTTGAGGAGGTGATGATGGGACAGGTTAAAGAAGCCACACAAGTGTTTCTAAGAGGAAAACCTTTCACCGAGTATCAGACCAGCCCATTCTTTGATAGATTCGTGCAGTGGAAGCAATTCGAGAAGCAGCCCATCTCTGATAAATACTTTTATGAGTTCAGAACTTTGGGGAAAGGAGGATTTGGGGAGGTGAGTGTAATACATCAATATGTGTGACATCACTAGTTCAGGGTTCCTATGGGTCCTTGAAAGTTTTTAAAAATAAACATGCATAGATACAGGTCCTTGAAAGTGCTTGAATTTATTTTGTGCAAATATTATTCTCTCCGGTCCATTAATGTGTTATTTCATCAACACTTCAAGGTCTTTGCATATAGTTTGTTTGATTTAAGTTAGTTAGGGTGACCATACGTCCTCTTTTCCCTGGACATGTCCTCTTTTTGGACCTAAAAAAATGCGTCCGGCTGAGATTTCTAAATCGCCCAAAATGTCTGGGATTCGGCTTTTGCTTTCTACAGTCACCATTCATTGTGTATGTCTTTTAGTTTAAGCCATATGCGGGACTGTTTTCTTGATCTGAATTTTGGGCCATTTCTGCCTGCGCGCACAATCATTCTAATATTAAATATAATTTTTGTGCATCTAAAAGCAAAAAGCTGCAAATTTGGTGCATTACAAGATGAGCTTATTCATGATCAACTAGTTTCTGGAATACACTGCTGTGTGATGTAGAGCTTACAACCCCAATTCCAGAAAAGTTGGGACGTTTCATGAAATGTCATAAAATCAAGAGTATGTTATCTGTTTACTCTCTTTAACCTTTATTTAACTGACTACAGAGAAAAAATTCAAATGTTTAATTCAAAACTTTTAATTTTATTATGTAAATATAACCAAATTTTGATTTTCATGGCTGCAACACACTCCAAAAAGTTGGGTCAGAGGCAAAATAAAAGTGAAAAGGTTATAGAATATCCAAAGCAGGTGAAATGGAAACTGGTGAGGAAATCATGTTTCGGTATGAAAGGAGCATTTCAGTCTTTGCAAGTGAAACTGGATCATGTCTCATCACTTTTTTCCAAATTTCATGGCAAAAGTGTCAAACAAATCAAAAATCAGGGAGCCGCTATCGTATGCGGAGTATTTTTTTTTTTTTTTTTTGAATGAGCAGCTGTTCACTTTCACTTTCAATTTCGTGATCACACGTACTCTGTATAAAGGGAGCACATCTTACAAGATCAGATCAGATCAGATAATCTTGTCTTGACCCATAATCAGTTAAATCTGATTCCTGCAGCTTGCATTGGATGCAGGGTTCTGCATCCAAATCTGGATTTTTTGTGCGTAATTGGGTTGATTTTGTCCCGTGGGTTAAATGTTTGAAATATTGCATTAGTTACATTTGACTAAAATGCTTACATAAAAACATTTTGCATTCTGTTTGTGATAAAACTGTGCAAGATGTAAAGTTTTCTGATGGCCAGTGGTAGGAAGCCTTTTAGCTGTGTTTATGATCAATATGTACAAGGGCAATAATGCAAAACAGAAATACGACAAATAGAACATCTCTGTCATTTGGCCAAAAAAAAGGTTTTTGCATAGTTGTGTTTGACACATGAAAACCTTGCTTTTACTTAAAATTTGAAGGTATTGGACCTGGAAAGTCCTTGAAATGGTCTGAACTTGTGGTTAACCAGGCTAACCAAGGTGTGGGAACCCTGCTAATTGTATGTGATTAGAGGTTTCTCTCTGTCTGGGTAGTAGTCGGTGTGTTGAAATATATAGGTGCCGTGTGATGTGCATGTGCTTTCATCCTTCTTAACCTTGCGGGTCCTGAAGCCATCGAACAGGAATGGTCCTTCATTTATGCACAAGAGGTGAGAGTTCCCGGTGAAAATGACAGTGTTATTATTACAAGAGAGTTCAGGGAAGACCTTGACTGTTAAAGAGAAAGTTCCATGAGATTTGTGCTCCCCACGTCAACATCATAATGGAACGACACAAGTTCAACATGAGATCACAGAAGCCTGGTGAGACTTTTGAATCTTATATTAGCGATATAAAGTTAAAAGCAAAATGCTGCAATTTTGGTGCATTACAAAACAAGCTCATTCGTGATTGACCAGTTTGTGGAATGATCCAAAACTTACTTTAACTAAAGCCATATCAGCATGCCCGATCTATGAACAAACTGAACAGCACACTAAAGACCACTACCAGACAGCAAAGCATTGCTGACCATAAAAAACTGTAACAATTGTGGTAGTGACCACCCAGCCAAAAGACATAAGTGTCCTTCATTTGGTCAACAATGCAATGCGTGCAAGAAGTGGAAAATGCTGCAGGTCGACTCAGGCAAACCAAGCAAAATGATGCTATACCAAAACCACCCACAATGTTGACCTAGACCAGACAGAGTCTGTTGATTTCATGACCAACCTAACACAAAAGAGTGAGCTGTACAGCACTGTACACATATATGGTAAGCCTGTGAAACTAAAAGTGGACACCAGAGCCAAGTCTAATGTAATGGATATAGACACATTCCAGCACCTGGGAAGAGGGGAAGAACTGTGTCAAACACAAAAAAGCATATGGTGGGAATGAGATACACACACTTGGCACAGTCACACTACCATGCAGTCTAGTCAGCCAGACGTACAACCTGCTGTTTTATGTCATCAAAAGCTCTGCAGAGCCACTACTGGGCCTACCTGACCGCCTACGCATGGGACTTCTAACACTTATAAAAAGGAAGTCCACCAGCTGAACACATCCAGTCAGGATGAATTTATGGACAGAATTCTCACCAAATATCCTGACATTTTCAAGGATGAGGTGGGTAGACTGTCCATATTTTATGAAAATTGACCCCACCATGCCCCCTGTCGTTCGACCGGCAAGACGCATTCCAGTCGCTATGCAAGACAAGGCTAAAAGAGAACTGTATTACGCCCAAGTGAATGGGTGTCTTCCATGGTTAATGCTAGTAAAAATGACTCTAAAAACATTTATTTATTTATATTTGTACAAAGACCCCACCACCTAATGAGAACAGTTGAGGAAGTCACAGCCCTGGTGTCAAATTCCACCATCTTTTCTGTGCTTGACACAAAAAAATCATTTTGGCAAATATCCCTGGACCATAAATCATCACTACTCACAACATTCAGCACCCCTTTTGACCGATATAGATTCTTGAAAATCCTGAAAGTCCTTGTGGATTGCTCTTTGCAGCCCATTAAACATGACAAGTAGTGATTTGTCACCACCAGTATGCTAGGCGGTGACAAAGCTTTTACTGAGTGAGTCAAAGAATCATTTATTCAACTGTTTTTTTCAAAGCAGCTGATTCATTTAGTAATGAATCACTTGCAGTGTTGTTTGGAAATACACATCAATACTGCTATGGATTTGTTTGGAACTATTTTCATTGCCAAAATAGCAAAAAAAAAAAAAAATCTAAAATGTTATTTACTTACATTTAGCTGCATGCAACTAAAATATTAACCTGTTTGTTGAACATTTGCTCTTATTCGCTCTCTTGCTCTTGAGATATTGCTTAATTTATGTTATAATATAAAACGGTCTCATACAAGTATTTTTTTTGCAATCATATTTAGAATTTTTGGGGGGCATTTATATTCATTTTGGGGATATTTTTGATACAATTCCCCATTAAATTCTGTCCAAGCACAGCAGTATCAAAATAAATAAAATTACAAATAAATTATTGATTGCATCGAAGGAATTCTTTTTAACAAATAAATTAGACAATACACCAGCAGTTCATTGATAAATCCAAAGTTGTGGTCTTGACCAATCTTGAAATAAAATCCTTTTAGTTTGAGACTGAGACAAGACCACCCTAGTGAAAAATCAATTTAAAATGTATTTATTTAAAATACATTTATTTCAGTATACTGCAAATATGTTAACATATTATGTACTTAATAAAAATACCCTGCAATTGTACTTCTAGTATGCTAAACTGGTATATTTAAAGTCTGCTAAACTGAAACAACTAATTTTGTACTTAATGCACTTTAACTGTGCAGAAGTAGTGATGAAGTCCAACTAAAGATATACTGAAGTATATTTTAAAGTGGAACTACTGCAACTTTTTTACTAGGTATGTTTCTCTTCTGAATGTTGCATTTCTCTGTAGGTGTGTGCTGTTCAGGTCAAACACACGGGCCAGATGTATGCTTGCAAGAAGCTGGACAAAAAACGTCTAAAGAAAAAAGGAGGGGAAAAGATGGCTCTGCTGGAGAAAAAAATCTTGGAGAAGGTAAACAGCCTGTTTGTGGTAAACCTGGCCTACGCATTTCACACGACAACCCACCTGTGTCTGGTAATGAGTCTGATGAACGGAGGGGATCTGAAGTACCACATCTACCACATTGGGGACATTGGCATTGAGATGGAGCGCGTCATTCACTACACGGCTCAAATCATCACCGGTATTCTGCACCTACATGCCATGGATATTGTGTACCGGGACATGAAGCCAGAAAATGTTCTACTGGACAGTCAAGGCCAGTGCAGGTTGTCAGACTTGGGCCTAGCTGTGGAGCTACCAAATGGCAAAACCATCACTCAAAAGGTATGAACAGGAACATGAAACAAGCTTTTATTATGTTGATGATGATAGTGTAGACTAGTGAGTAACAGTCCAAAGAGCTCTTGAGGTCAGGGAAGTGAGGTTTACCTGCACAGCTCCTAAGACCTGGCCTCAGTTTTGCCAGCAGTACACATTTTTATAGTTTTCTTTTATCCGATCCCTCTATGTAGTCTGTACTAATGAGCTGAATCAGGTGTGTTACATTAGGAACAGTTAGGAAAATGTGTAGGCTGTGTCTGAAATCAAATTCTCTATTTACACTTGGCTATGTCATGTGTTTTCTTTTATAAGATATCCAGTCAGATATCTAGTTACGAAAAGATCAGGTGTAAATGCACTCCAGAACATTCAGGACGAAATGCAATCCATTTGCTAAACCACTTCAGGATGTGCATCTGGTTGTTGAAGCCACGTATCTAAATGTTACTTCTACCAAAATGATTGCTTGTTTTCTTTGTGCACAATAAGTATTCTCATAGCTTCAAAAAATTACAATTGAACATTGTATGCCCATGTTTTTTGGAATATTGCATAAAAAAAACGCTGAATGGAAATGCCAAGATGCGCATAAATTCTAAAAATGCGCATAAAAAGCTTATACGCTTAACTGAGTAGGATAAACTTTTTGTCCAATGAGAAAAAATGTGCATAAACTGTGAAGGAAACACATTTACCAAATAAATTCCACCATGAGCATCAAAAAGTCATGGGATGGGATAACTTGACTCTCTGCACAGCATCTGAAATGTTGTTTTGGTCATTCTGAAATGCCTGAGCAATGTCTGTCATCAAAGTATTTCTGTATAAATGTCTTACACAACTGCGTTCCCAAACAGCAGCCATGCACCTCTGAAAGCAATGACCGCATTTATTGTGTTTCGTTTTCTCACTCTGAGGCAAGTAATATGAAAATTATT
The DNA here is from genome assembly GCA_019740295.1 of Labeo calbasu. Classification (NCBI taxonomy): domain Eukaryota; kingdom Metazoa; phylum Chordata; class Actinopteri; order Cypriniformes; family Cyprinidae; genus Labeo; species Labeo calbasu. The sequence continues at coordinate 11,267 of JAHKKF010522318.1, forward strand.
ATATTCAGTGGCTTCTCCTACTTTTATTAGTGATGTTTAGTTCCAGTTTATCAGGAAGTGACGAATTTGTTCTCTTTGACTTGTTGAATGGAAACGGTGATTTATTCACAGAAGTTTTATGCGATATTCTATCTTTGAATAGAAACATAGCTGTTCATGTCACATGGACTATTTTAACAATATTCTTACTATTTTTCTGGGCCTTAAACATGGTAGTTGCATTGCTGTATATGCAGGGTCAGAAAGCTGTTAAATTTCATCTAAAATGTGTTCTGAAGATGAACGAAGGTCTTATGGGTTTGGAACGACATGAAGGTGAGTAATTAATGACAGCATTTTCATTTTTGGGTGAACTGTCCCTTTAAGATCATCTGATGCAAAAAACAAAACAAAAACAAAACTTCTTTCTTGCTTTCGATAATGTGAACGCCGCTGAATTTGCATATAGTGTGGGAACTGAAGATTGGATTTATATTTGTTTTGCAGAGACACATAAACAGAGCTGGGTAGTAACTGATTACATGTAATCTGGATTACATAATCAGATTCAAAAAATCAAGTACTTGTAATAAGAGCAAATTGCATTATAAAATACTCTTAATTGGACTACAGTTACTTTTTTATTAATTACATGATTATATTTTATATTCACACAATAGCAATAAATTGTTCATCATTTATCGATTCTCTCTAATTCTTTTTTTTATCTTAAATTTTCCTTTCTAAAATAGTCTAGCGCTTATCAACTACTGATGAACACATTCATTTTTATTTGAATTATCACTCAGTAGGTTATTTAACCATGTATTATTATGCATTATTGAAAGGTTTTTGTCTTTCAAACTCATTAAAATGCACTAATTCTTGTTATTTCTTATTTGCGGACATTCTCAAGCGTTTTGTCATCTGAACCTCTTTCAGCAAATATATTTAGTTTAAAGCGGTGGTCAATCAGCAATTCTGTAAAAGACAATTTTTCTCTATGCATTGAACTTTGAGCGTCATAACTTTGCAGATGTTGTTTATGCTCAAACAGCAACATTACACACTAACTAAAATTAAAAAAATGAAACCATAATCAATGACCCCTTTAAGTACCCCTGAGATTTTAAAATTAATATTTTATTAAGTATCACATTTGTATGTTCACGGTTCTCTGACATTTGTTAATGGTCATATGGCATGAGTGAATTGTTTTAATTGTTATTTTAAAATTATTTATTTTAATTTTACATTTTTATGATTTAATTCCTTGTTAGCCTTTCATTAAACTCACAAACCCCCTGCAGTTCCTTTACAAACCCCAGTTTGGGAAACCTTGATGTAATATAGTGTTTAATGCACTTCAGGTTGTTAATTATAATGAAAGGAATGTTTCAATTTCGACAACTGAATTGATCTTGGAAAACTTATGAAGTGATAAATATAAATAGCCCCTAAATAAGTACTTTATTTATTTATATTTGTATGTGTGGAGTATGAAAGTAATCAGGACGTATTACATTTGACATGTTGTCATTGTCAGGACATACCAGCATTAGTTGTGTCACTTCAGTGCCATTCACAAATATGCCCTCATAGGATAGTAAAGTGTTTATTGGATGCGCACTTCAAAATATCTCTGAAAGTAGATCATTCATGTAATTTTTGCCTGTTGCTGGCGTGGCTCCAGGAATAGGACTGGGAATCATGTGCTGCGTTATTTAAATCCTGTCAGAGTACATTTGGAATTGATGTAAGTGGAATAGATTGGTAGTGTAGTGCCACTCAGTTTCGGTGAACCTTATAAATCCATCCATTTACCAAATTATTACCGCTGGAGATCCTGCAATCTACAAGAAGTTCCCGTGGAGTGCTAAATGTATGGGCCATTTGGTTCACACCTTTGCAGGCAGTTCCTGTTGATTGCATCTGAGGTACAGTCACAATGTAAACGCATCTGACTAAAGATACACATAATCTTTCAAATCTTATGTAGGTCTCCAGGGATGCAGGAGCCTATAGACAAGGAAACACCCTGAGTGGGTGGCCAGTCCATCATAGGGCAATTGTATTAGATACTTAGTATTTAAATCTATCAGATCATTTGATTATGTTCAGTATCATGTTAACTGTATCAGCATTCATGGATAGTACCTTAATGATTCTAATACTCCCAAAAATGAACTCTTCAACTTTTCCAAATGGCTAAAAGAGAAAAATCTGGGCTCTACCAAAGAAAAAGGACTTTTTTATAAAATTTTAGACAGCCAGGGGTACCACAAAACTTTTAATAAGCCCTCACTAATGGTAATCACATTAATACCTAAAGCTGGGTTGGCACAGCACGCCCTTCTTCAAAAGAGTCGTGTGCCTCAAAAGGTTTGACTTCAGTCCCTGGAAATGCATACTGGTAAAATGTGTTTTTGTGTGGTTTTAGGAATCTCTTCTGAAATGGGATTTTAGTGAGGATGATGAAAAGGTCAAAGAGTTTGTACCATGATAAATGTCTTTAAGTATAATTTGAAATGCTTTTTCAGGTGGCTTCAAGAGGGCTGAATGATTTTTCTCATAACCCCTCTTGTTGTCTTTTCCATCGCAGGCTGGCACTAAAGGGTACATGGCGCCAGAGATCCTGAAGCAGGAACCGTATCGTACGTCAGTGGACTGGTGGGCCTTGGGCTGTAGCATCTACGAGATGGTGGCCGGCCGTCTGCCCTTCAGAGATCACAAAGAGAAGGTTACTAAAGAAGAGATTGTAAGGAGAACTCTAGAAGACGAGTGCAAATTTGAACACAAGAAATTTGACGTCCCCTCAAAAGACATCATCAATCTTTTTCTGAAAAAGAACGTCGAAGACCGCCTTGGCTGCAAGTAAGTGGCAGCGTTTCTGTGTTTCATGGCAAGAAGACGCTCTGTTTCCACTCCAGGTCATTATTAGGACGTGGTCAGTCCAGCTCTGCCCTCTGCATGCCAGCATAGGAGCAGAAGCTGTACTCTGTCAGCAAAATCAAGCCAGAGTGGCAGCAAATCGAAGAAACAGAGCGTTTCTGTCAGCCTTTTTCAGTGAGAGCACTGGCAGTGGGTTTGGAGCCCAAGCGCTGGGTTTGGACGGCGAAATGTATGAATGTTAAACATAATATCTTTGGGTCTTTTTCATTCTGTGGGTGAAGACACCAAAGAGATTCAATACCAGCGTCATTGCTCATAGGTTTAAATTACATATTAAAGTATAATACTCTTCCCAATGTCAGTTGCTGAAACCATTTGAACCCATTAAAATTTTTATTCGAATCTGGAGCAGTTTCACCCAAAAGTGAAAATTCTGTCATTATTCACCCTTGTTGATCCAAACCTGAGTGCTGTTATTTTTTCCATGGTACACAGAAGAATGTTTTTGTTTTTAAGAATTTTTGTGCAGCTTCTGTCACATCTGTCAAGAATGGCCAAAAACCTCATAAAATCACCATAAGAATTCAATTTGACTCATGCACTTTCAACTTTTAGTTTTCTTATGCCTTTTCTGTGATTGTAGTTATTATTCACTGACAATCCTCAGCTCTCAAACATGGTGCCAAAAGACCCATTAGGTTTGATGTCAAGACATTTAGTTACAAGGCCTGCAAAAACCACTGATGTTTGATGTTATCAACATCCAGCCTGCAGTTCTCGTGCCACATTTGAGGGGAAGATTGCCAGGATATAATGATTGTGGTTTGTTTATCATAATGCTGTTGTATGGCTTCAAAAGACATGTACTGCTTAAAGCCCAAGAGAAGGAAAATAAAGGAAGGAAAAACATTCCTAGAACATTTAAAATTTGGAAGTTTGGAAAACGTGGAAATAAATTTTGCATAGTTTAATGGAAACTTTATGCAAACGCTTTTAGATACAGAATACCGTATGCCATAACCATGCACTTGCACCAATAACTGTTTTTTTTTGCCCTCAGGGATGACCCACGGAAACACGAGTTCTTCAAATCCATCAGCATCCCTCGGTTAGAAGCGGGGCTTATTGCACCTCCATGGGTGCCTAAACCTAACGTTGTGTACGCTAAAGACACAGGCGACATCCGGGACTTCTCTGAAGTTAAGGGGGTTGAATTTGATGCCAATGATGAGAAGTTTTTTAAGGAATTCAGCACAGGGGCAGTGCCAATTCCATGGCAACAGGAAATGATTGACAGCGGACTCTTTGATGAGCTTAATGACCCAAACAGGAAAAAAGGGGGACTGGATGATGATGATGAACAAAAGTCCAAATCTTGCACTCTTCTGTGACAGAGCAAGAACATCTTGCACAAAAATTTTTGATTTATTTATTTTTTAAGATTTTTCTGTATATGAGGCTTAGAGTGGATATGTTTTGACTTTGAAGGTTTATTGTTATAATAATAAATAATATTATTGTAGTATTAATTGCTTTTAATACCAAGTGTTTTTAACAAGCATTTATATGGAAGATTATGGAATATTAGAATTTTGTTATTTTGATGGCTGATGCATTTGCACACTCATGTCTCATCAGTCTTAAAATGTTAAAAGACATGTTAATTATTATTATTATTATTATTTGTTAATAGATTTAACTTTTCAATACCACATTTCACTGTAATTGTTATATTGGTAATATAATTTATAGTGAAAAAAGCATGTTGATATATATCTGTATGCTCTGTTGTTCATTTCAGCATCTGTGTTTTTTAATTTCATTCAATTGTAGCTGTAATTCCCACTCCTGTCCAGTTGGAGGCGAGTGCGTTCTAATGTAGCAGCAGAGCACTGGATCCAGAACAAAAACGGACCTGTCACTATTGTTTTCCTATGCGTTTGATGACGCACAGAAACTACAACGATCTATAAGGCCACATTAAAGAGCGCCAAAACGGTATTTATTAAATATTAATATTAATAAAATGGACAGAATTTGAAATCTGAGGCTTTTATAACAAAAGTAACACAAAGCCTAGCCTGTTGCTCTTTTTTGGAAGGAAGAGGTACTATGTAACTTTACTATTAATTCATCAACTGAAAACAGCATAGACCAAAAGGTGATTGGGTTTTAAGAATCCATTTTGGTTCATTAAAATGAGAATCTATTAAAATCGTTTTTTTTTTGTTTTTTTTTTTGTTTTGTTTTGTTTTATTTACCCAGCATTATAGCATTATTGTTGTTTTTAAACACTGCGCTGTCGTCCTGTAGGTTAATGAAATAAAAGCAATTAAATGTTTTATTCTAATTAAATTATTACAATTATAATGACGGGTAATAAAAGATTATGACAGATTTTTTACGACCCTGTCCATCAAAATGACGGACAATGTTAAAGACTAGTGCAACCTCTGGTATGGTTTGTTATGACAATATTTGGCCGAGATACAACTATTTGAAAATCTGGAATCTGAGGGTGGAAAAAAATCAAAATATTGAGAAAATCGCCTTTAATGTTGTCCAAATGAAGTTCTTAGCAATGTATATTACTAAACAAGTTTTGTTAAATTTACAGTAGGAAGTCTATAAAATATCTTCATGGGACTTGATCTTTACTTACTCACTGGTTTTGTGGTCAATGGTCACATATGCAGAAATTGAAGTTAAATTCAAATATTAACCTCTTTAATACCTGTGTTCAGAAATATCTTATTTTGTGTTCAGAAGAATTTCATACAGGTTTGGAACACCATAAGTGTAAGTAAAATGATGACAAAATGTTTATTTTTTGAGTGAACTATCTCTTTAAATGTTGTGTTAGTTGTAATAAGGTCCATCTAGTAGTAAACTAGCCATTAAAACAACATCAGAACTCACTACAATGTCTCACCACTGGCTTGCAGTGCTGACAGAGTTGTTAAACAGATGCCACTTCCAAACTCTCCTCATGTTGCATAATCCACTGACTGTTAGATATGACCAGCAGAGGTCACTGCTCACAATGACATACTGCTTTTTGTTAGGCGGGAAGGTGACTTAAGAAAAGCGACGCTAATAAACCCATCCTCGCTGAAGAAAGTTCATTTAAAAGGAATTTTATGTGACCTCCTAAATATTTTAGCCTTGCTCACATGTAGATTATCACAAATCCTGTTCTGGTCACGGGGGGATTATTGATGAAATATGATAAAGGATGGGGTCAGGCACGACATGGGAAAGAGAGGCCTGTGGTTTTGGACAGGGTGCAGATATTTGCCCTTCTCCTCCACGTTCTACGATGACACCTCAGCTGTGTGATAAACAAGCTCACTGAGGCGGGTGGAAACCTCCGGGTGCGGCTCGGCCGGTCAGGCACGGTCTGGCGGAGCTTGCAGAGCTGCTACGCTGCACCCTGCGCCACATGCTCCAGTGTTTTGTCCACATCTAGCGAGCAGCAACTAAAATAGCCAGTGGTTTCATTAGGAAAACAAGCCCCGTCTGTCTGCTAAAGTAGACGTTATTAAACATTAATATTTTTATGCTGCCTTGCTCTTCATCATCCCAGACTGTTCCGTTATTGGAATGTTTGCCTGAATGTGTCTGGGTCTCTTTTAGACTATTTTAAAGGATAATTTGCTGCAGATCCCTGGAATGGAAACTGGGGATATTTTCTTTTTCAGTGGTCAAAATATCATGAAAATCTCACTTGTTATTATCTATGAATGTAAAATGTAGACATTTTTGTATGTTTTTGTTTTTAAATTAGGCCTACCTTTTTTAAAACCCATTTAATTTTATTATATATTTATGCTTTTGGAAATGTATCATAACTAACCCTAATTGTCTTATTATTGTAATTGTTGCAAGTGGTGTCCACCAGTTCACTAGCGGCAATCCAAGATGTAGGTGACTTTGTTTCTCTCAAATTTTTAACTCAAAATGTTGCAGTCTATCAGTCATATAATGGCAGTCAATGGCTACCAAATCTTTGAGAGTAAAAAAAAAAACATACACAAACGAAATCAAATTAAACCCTGCGACTCGTGACGATACTGATGTCCTAAGACACGAAAGGATCGGTTTGTGCTAAAAACTGAACAGTATTTATAGGTTTTTTTTTTTTTTTACCTCTGATTCACCCCTATGTCCTACTGTCCTGAGCGCATGCACAGCATCTGGCGCGTGATATGTGTACGCACTCTGGCGTAGTATACGCAAGCGCCGGAAGCGATCTGCGCGTATACGTCATTGTTTACGCTGCACAGAGATTGCGGACGTGTGAAGATCTAAAGATACACAGAAGTACAGGTCATCGCAATGGAAGACGATTTTTATATATCATCAGACAATGTGAATATTTTTGTCCAACCGTATTTATTTGAACCAGAATACACAGAGTAGTCATAGAAGTCAGAGAGATTGAGGAAGCAGCTGCAGCAGCAGCAAGTCTTCAAGCTTCAGGGAGCAGAGATCTCTTCAAAAGTGGTGGTGTTCTTGTAGTAAGTGTTATGAGATCCCAGCAGAATTGGAGAGCATCTATAAGCGCAGATCGCTTCCGGTGCTTGCGTATACTACGCCAGAGCGCGTACACATGTCAGGCGCCAGATGCTGTGCATGCGCTCAGGACATAGGACATAGCGGTGAATCAGAGGTAAAAAATTATATAAATACTGTTCAGTTTCTCCCACAAACCGATCGTTTCGTGTCTTAGGACATAAGGGTGTCGTCACGAGTCGCAGGGTTTAATTTGGTTTTGTTTGTGTGTGTTTTTTTCACTCTTAAAGATTTGGTAGCCATTGACTGCCATTATATGACTGACAACGGTTTGAGTTAAAAATCTTCGTTTGTGTTCTACTGAAGAAACAAAGTCACCTACATCTTGGATGCCCTGGAGGTAAGCA
>JAHKKF010522323.1:0-11863 GCA_019740295.1 Labeo calbasu
TTTGTTAATGTTAGTTAATAAAAATACAGTTGTTCATTGTTTGTTCATGTTATTTCACAGTACATTAACTAATTTTAACAACTTCTGATTTGAATAATACATTAGTAAATGCTAAAATTTACATTAACTGAGATTATTGTACATTCTTAGCTCATGTTAACTAATGTAGTTAACTAATGTATTAAAAATACTTTATAATTCATAATTATAATATAATTATATATTAAATAATTATATTAAATATATATATATATTTAATATATATTCTGATAAACAAGGTCTACTTAACATATACACTACTGTTCAAAAATTTGAGGTCAGTAAGATTTTTATTTAACAAGAACAGATTATATTTATCAAAAGTCACAGTAAAGACATTTATAAATTCAAAAAATATTAAACGCTTTTTTTTACTTTCTATTCATAAAAAATACAAAAAAATAATTATTAAATTTTCAACATCAATAATAATAAGAAATGTTTCTAAAGCAACAAATCAGCATATTAGAATGATTTTTGAAGCATCGTGCAGTGTTGGGAAAAGTTACTTTAAAAGTAATGCAGTACAATATTGTGTTACTCCCTAAAAAAAGTTACTAATTGTGTTACTTTTTATGGAAAATATTACTTTTATGTAACTTTTCCTCACCTGGGCTGATGAAATAAAAATAAATTAAATCACAATAACACTGATTTCAGCAATAAATCAAAAAAGTAAAAACAAAACAAATATGATTTCATTTTCCCGTATTCATAAATAAAGGAAAAAAAGCAAAAAAAATCTTTTTTTTTTTTTTTTTTAAAGATCCTTAAAAAGAATTGGACCAACAATGGTCAGCAGAGAGATTAAATACATAAAGTGTATTTGTGTTATTTAACATATTTAATTATCGCCGGTTTGTGGTATATTCTGGGTATGCATTTCAGTTTATATTCATTTCTAGGTCTCAATCAAAAAACAAAAAGCAAAGTAACTCACATTACTTATTTCAACTCAGATAATTTGTTGTAAATTTAATACGAATTACTAGTTACTTGAAAAAGTAATCTGATTACAAATCAAGTTACAGCCAACACTGATCATGTGACACTGAAGACTGGAGTAACGATGCTGAAAATTCAGATTTACATCACAGAAACAAGTTACATTTTAAAACACATTAAAATAAACAGTTGTTTTAAATTGTAATCAGTTTACTATACTATTGTGTTTACTGTATAAAAGCCTTGGTGAGCACATTGTAAAAATCTTACCAACCTCAGTTTTTTGAGCGTTAGTGTAGCACAATATAAAGACTAATTAAAGTCTGCTAGACAGAGATAAATAATGTACAAGATGATTTTGGTTTTGGCCAGAAGGCTCATATTTGTTCAGACTATTAGTGAAAATTTTATGGTGTTGTACCTGCTCCTCTTTAAAGGCGCTGAGCAGGGCATTGGTATCAGTCACGCTCAGCGGGAAGGAGAGACGAGGACCGCTGTACGATTCCGGCACGACAATCTGCTCGTACTTCAACTGCCTGACCTCCTCAGTTAACGGGTCAACCACAGAGTCCAGGAGGTGAGAGATCAAGTCTGGGGGAAAGAGAACATGGCAGCTGTCGTGACTATGTGGGAAGAATAAAAGAACAAAGTGTGACATGCAACTTGATTATCTTGCTATGATTTGAAGTAACTACAAAGCAATGGTAAAACAATTCTTTGTTACATGGATGGTGGAACGTGTTTTAAAGGAGAAGTCCACTTCCAAAACAAAGATTTACATACAATGTACTCACCCCCTTGTCATCCAAGATGTTCATGTCTTTCTTTCTTCAGTCGTAAAGAAATTATGCTTTTTGAGGTAAACATTTCAGCATATTTCTCCATATAATGGACTGATATGGTGCCCCTAATTTCTTTACGACTGAAGAAAGAAAGAAATTAACATCTTGGATGACAAGGGGGTGAGTACATTATATGTGAATCTTTATGTTGGAAGTGGACTTCGCCAATAATGAACAAAGCATCATCTCTGTAATTACAGCTTTTTAGATCACAGAAGTCCAACCAACCTTTTAAAATGAAGCAGAAAATGCAAAATGCCTTTAAAAATCAGGAAAATAAGATAAAAATCACAACATTAACCTTTTTTCTTCATCAACACATCATATGAGAATTATCCATTAGTAAAAACAGCAGCCTGATAAAATAATGTAAATGTGAATCACAAAACACTCTGCGACATCAAAAGGTTTGTGTTATTGTTAAGCAGCGCTGTGCATGTGACAAGATGAGCACGCGGGAGCATGAATACAGGCGGACAGGCGTATCTGTTTCAGTTTTCAGTTATTAAATAAATGATTAATTCTCAACCTGGAGTCTACTATGAAAGGCCTATTTTGATTGCCCATCAAAATACCCAGCACACAGTGCCATAACACAATGTAGCATACTTCAATTTGCATAGCGTCTGGCCCTGCACAGGGATTTGAGGAGTGCTGACCCATTGTGTCATTCTTGAAAATGTAAATTTGCAGTGTTTTTCATGAATTTATGCAGAGAGAGTTGAATTTCAGGAACAGATGTTTGTATTGAAGAGAAAGCAAATGCAACATTATTTTTTCTTGATTTAGACAATATCTACCGGATATCACTCCCTGCTTCCCTAGATTGCTAGTGATAAACAAGTAATATTAAGCTCCGTTTGGTTTCAAGAAACGGGGAAGATATTTTTACATTTTTGTAGTCTGTGATGCTGTGGCAGTTTTCTTTTTAAGTATGTGGGTTCATAAAAGAGAGAAACTGGAAAAAGCCAATAATAAGGTAATTTTAAATAATACTTTTATTTATCAAGGATGCATTGAATTGATCAAAAGTGTTGCAAATGTTATAAAACACTGTTTTTTAGCCTTCTAATGATTAAAGAATCCTGAAAAATAAAGTGTCACACTTTCCACAAAAACATGAAGAGAAGCACAGCTATTTTTAACAATGATTGCTGCAAATTCAACTATGCCACCACAGGATTAATCAAGAATAATTTATGTTTTAATAAATAATAGATATTAGTATAYATATTATATACACTACCAGTCAAAAGTTTTTGAACAGTAAGATTTTTAATGTTTTTTAAAGAAGTTTCTTCTGCTCACCAAGCCTGCATTTATTTGATCCAAAGTACAACAAAAACTATAAACATTGTTTTATTTTTACTATTGAAAATAGCTGTTTTCTATTTAAATATATTTTAAAATGTTATTTATTCCTGTGATTTCAAAGCTGAATTTTTAGCATCATTACTCCAGTCACATGATCTTTCAGAAATCATTCTAATATTTTAATTTGCTCCTCAAAAAACATGAATTATTATAATTACGTTGAAAACAGCAGTGTTGAATTTTTTCAGGTTTCTTTGATGAACAGAAAGTTCAGAACAGCATTTATCTGAAATAGAAATATTTTGTAGCATCATAAATGTCTGTATCATCACTTTTGATCAATTTAAAACATCCCTGCTAAATAAAAGTATTAATTAAAGACTGGAGTAATGATGCTGAATATTTTGCTTTGATCACAGAAATAAATTGCATTTTTAATATATATAAGTAGAAAACAGTTCTTTTAAACTGTAAAAATATTTTAAAAAATTTACTACTTTGCTGTACTTTGGATCAAATAAATGCAGGCTTGGTGAGCAGTAAAATCATACTGTTCAAAAACTTGATTTTGGTTCTGGTAGTGTATGTGGGTTCATAAATGAGAAAAAAAATGAAAAAACGCCAGTAGTCATTCCGTTAGCAATATTAAATAATACTTGTATTTATTAAGGATGCATTACATTGATCAAAACTGACAGTAAAGATGGATTTCTAATTTCTATTTTACATTTTCTGAATTACTATTTCAAATAAATGCTGTTTTTCCAACTTTCTATTTGAGAAAAAAAAAAAAAAAAAAAAAAAAACAACTGGAAAAAGAAAATGCATCACACTTTCCACAGAAGCACAGCTGTTTTCAACACAGACTGCTTAAAAATTTAACTATGCCACCACAGGAATAATTTATGTTTTAACATATAATAGATATTAGTATATATCATATATACTACATATACAGATGTTAATAATAATAGAAATATTAACAGTAATTTTAATGTAATAATATTTAACAATACTACATTTTTACTGTATTTGTGATCAATTAAATGCAGCCTTGATAACCATTAGAGAATATGTTAAGGAAAAAAAAACTCAACTATTATAGCTGTGATTGCAGAGCTTTCTATAATACATATGGAGATACACTTTACCATAATATAATAACATGCTTCCTAATTGTCATCAGGCAAAGATTCTGGAGCCACAGAAACAAGGAGCTGAAGCTGAAAACCATCCAATCCAAGCCCAAGATACATGATTACCTGACAAGACCAGTCATGTGCACTTGCGGCCCACTCAATAGGAACTGATTAAACACAGCCTTCCCCAAGGAAAGCCAATTTTACGTCTACACAGGCTGAAGCAACAAACCTCCATGTGAAGAATATAAAATTGGGTAAAACAGTGTTGCAGTGTTTACACTATTCTATGAACAGTCTCTCTCTAGATTTTCCTGCTGCGTTCTCTGTGATCTCATTTGAGTTTCTGCTGTTCTGCTTGACTAAAGACGGGACTAATTGTTTTCTGTAATTCTGCACTTTGGACAGCTGCCTGTGGAGGCTGGTTGCTGCATTTCTGGCTCTCTCTGCATTACCACCATTCAAAATGGGATCTCCCAACGTTGCTAAGCAACTGTGTTTCCATATAGCGTTTTTTTGGAATCACTGAAAGGATAGGTGTGCAACACTCCAGAGGGAAATCGTTTGATGCAAAATCACAAGTGCTAGGGGCTTTCCAAATGTGTGCTTAGGGACAGCCAAATTCAGATGATAATGAAATAAAAATCACTAAATAAAATGATATTTAGCAATTTTAAACCAAAATAGCCTGACAAACCACCATTTGAAGTAGTTCATTATTTTTGCGATTCAATTTGGCATTGCAAAAATGACACACTTTACCTTAACGAAGCCTTTGTATCTTTGAATCTGACACATTTATTACCTGGTCCATTCCCATTTATCTGTGTGAAGTTGTCCAACATGAAACTGAAGAAACTGGAGAGCTATAAAAATTTAAACTTGTGTAAAAAGGAATGTCCAAACATTCTGTAGAATCAAGTTTAAAATGTCATGTTTATTAAGAGAAAGATCTGTATACCTGTAGCTGGTCCTGTTCCCCTGCATACTCAATGGACTGAAAGATGTTCCACGTATAGCGTCTTCTCATCTCCAGATGAGCAACATAGCGTCTGTACCAACGCTGGATCAGTATGGCAGCTTTTATGGCTAAATATGTTTAAAACACACAAAGAATGCAAGTGGCTGGTGTAAACAGAATCCTTGAAGCCTGTAACCACAGTTCTGAGACAAAAACTAATTAGGAAGAGAAATGCAGGCAATGAGGGTTTTCAGTGCACTACATATGCATACTTCCCTACTTAGTATGCAAAAAGCAGCAATATGTCCACATCCGAAATTGCATACATAGGCAAAAAACAGTAGTTTTAGTCCAAATTTACTGTACTCATACAATATGACTTGCTACTTCCGATGAGATTCCGAAGTTTGCATTGGTATCCCATGAGGCCATGGAACAAGATTTGTGAATCGACACAACTGGCACTGGTAGCTCATATGATAATGACAACATGGTGAATGTAATACATCTGGGTCATTCCATGTCATATCAAACAAATTTCAGAAACCCTGGCTCAAATATTTTAATTTTGCTAATTTTTTTCTGAAGAAAGATAAACATGTATAGTGATGAAAGCCAAAATATTAAATTTAATGTGTGAATATTTACTAAGTAATCCACTATATTATAGAGGGGAGTCAAAAATGACAATTTTCAACTGAGATTTAAAGCCAAATTACAGTGAGGTAAAAAAGCCTTCAGAAAGATGGCAGCATCTTAATCTTATATTTACACAGAGATTGGTAGGTCTGTTAGTAAAATCTATTGACTTCAGCCATCTTTGTTATATTATGTGCCAATGATGACTACTTAAAAAAAACAAACAAAGGGCAAACAGTTTTTACTCCAAAGTTTGCATGCCTATAACTCAAAAATTAATAAAGACATTTTAATGTCCTTTTACATATTGGGTCTCAACAAACTTTCCTTTTGGCATCTACAATAGCCATACAATGTTCAGTTCCAAAGATACTGGAATTTTAATATGGCACCAGGGGTAAATTGTTAAATTGTAATTGTCAAGTTCTTGGGCTTCTCATCTTTATTTATGAAGCAGAAATGTCTGTGCAAAGAAATAACAGAATAATTGCGAACACATATTACAGAGAGTAACAGATGTAGTAGTTGCATAAAAATAAATTTGAATACCAAGCTGAAAATTGTGAAGATGCATCCTAATAGCTACTGTTGCCACTATTATAAAACAGACCTAATATATCGGCGCTGTTTTGATTTTCATAATTAAGTGAAATGGGATTACACATCTTAATTTTTAAAGGAGAACTCCACATAATTTACTCACCCCCTTGTCATCCAAGATGTTCATGTCTTTCTGTCTTCATTCGTAAAGAAATTATGTTTTTTGAGAAAAGCATTTCAGGATTTTTTTGCATATAACGGACTTCATTGGTGCCCCGAATTTGATCTTCCAAAATGCAGTGTAAATGCAGCTTCAAAGGGCTCTAAACGATCCCAGCCGAGGAAGAAGGGTCTTATCTAGCAAAACGATCGGTCATTGTTTTTGGAAAATAAAAATTTGTTTACTTTAAGCACAAAAGCTCATGTAGCACAGGCTCTGGGATGCGCGTCCACGGGTCGTTCTTGAATGATTCGTTCATTTTTAACAAATCTTTAATGTGACCTGGGAAGAACGAGTCGTCTCGGGGAGTGAGAACATCCTATTAGGTTCTGTACTGGAATTAGTTCACCTGTTTCGAGTGTTCGGGCTTTTCGAGTCATTCGTTCATCTTATAGGGCTGTCACGTGATGTTGATTTTGCTAAAATGAATGAAATGACTCGAAAAAAGAGTCTCATTGAACGAGACTCAAAGGTCAGAGTCGGTAAAATGATCCGAACTTCCCATCACTACTAAGAATCACGTCCTCAAATCACCACAAGTTCATCGTCTGTGTACTCCGGCTCAAAAAGGTCGAAAAACTCCATGTTATTTTCTCCTACAACTTCAGAATCGTCCGGCATCATTGTGCCTTTTTGTTTGTAAACAGCGTTTGACTTACTTGCACTTTCTTAGTCTTTGCACGTTCGCTTTGTAAACACTGTGTACACATAGGCAGGTCTGTGGTTCCACCTACATTCTGCATGACCTTTCGACATGATTCAATAGTATGTGAACGCGCATCCCAGAGCCTGTGCTACACAAGCTTTTGTGCTTAAAGTAAACAAATTTTTATTTTCCAAAAAAAAAATGACCGATCGTTTCGCTAGATAAGACCCTTCTTCCTCGGTTGGGATCATTTAGAGCCCTTAGAAGCTGCATTTAAACTACATTTTGGAAGTTCAAAATCGGGGCACCAATGAAGTCCATTATATGGAGAAACACCCTGAAATGCTTTCCTCAAAAAACATAATTTCTTCACGACTGAAGACAGAAAGACATGAACATCTTGAATGACAAGGGGGTGAGTAAATTATTTGTGAACTGTTGTTCAGGAAGTGGAATTCCCTTTAAGGCCTTACAATGTTCAGTTTCCTTGAAATGCATTGAATATACAACTGAGTGCCATACATTCTTTTTTTAAAGTTTGCGTACCTATAAGTCAAGAAGTATTAAAGATATTGCCATATGATTTTAAATGCTAGTTCTTAATAAACTTTTATCTTCAATTACAAGGCCCTGCATCATTCAGTCCCAGAGATATGGGGATCTTAACGAGACTTCCATCACTATACATGTCTATCTTTCTTCTGAAAAAAATATTAGCAAAATCAAAAATTTAAGCCGGGGACCTGTGGTTGAGTTGACAAGGAATAACCCATCTGTATTTCATTCGCACTACACACACATTACCTATATAGAACTTGCTTTTTCGCAAACACAATTTAATTACTTATCCAAACGAAGTACCAACTCAGACAGTATGCAATTTCAGACACAGCCGCTGTCTAAATATGCAGTATTCATGAAACAAGACCTGGAACGACCTACTACATCCTCTGAGAATGTACAACCATTAGACACTTCGCTATCTCATTAGGCCATAGAAGCTGCAAAGCTGTCAGATTAAACAAGTGAAATAAATAAATACATAAAGAGACATATTTATAAGTGTAGGTGCTTGGTATAAAAAGGTTGCAATTTCACTTAACACCTGAGTAAATTATTTTTGGGAACACGAGTCAAAAGACAATGCCAACATTGCAACAATGTAGAATTTCTAGGAAATATCTGTACATATACAGAGAAATTAAACATGAAAGATTAAAACCAGTTCATTTTAGGACAGTACCACAGCAACCCTTTAAAGATGTACAGTTACTGCTACAGTTAATTCCCATTTGTCTCATCAGAATCACGTTACCATGTTAACAACTTGCTTTAACGCGCATACAACTGGTACAGGGACACTTGCATCTTTTCCAGAACACTTGAGTGTGCTAAAAATACACCTTGTCTCAGGAGGTCAATATCACAGGTGCTAATTAAAGAAGTGCTAAGGCAGTAAAGGAGAAAGAACAGAATACTTAAGAGACAAGGCTTTGCCCAAGAGTACATATTCATACAGAAATTATAAGCTGTGTTCAAGAAGGACGGGAATTGCTCATCCATTTTATCTATTCTAAATGCACAGAGAAAAATCACACCATATTAAAAATATGGTAAACCATCTACAGTAGTTTGTACTTTCAAAGTAAATCTACATTGGTGAGACTGTGCCTTCATGCCAACTAGTACTTCTCTATAGCCACAAATGGGACACAAACAGTGATGACAGATGCTGAAGAAAGTGCCTTACTCAGAGCTGGGCTGGGCTGCTTGATGGAGCCATCTGTGTGAGAGGTGATTAAATTAAATTGAATAATTTAAGTAACACCTTAGGGGTGGGAAAAAATGAAAAAGATAGAAATGGGGACTAAATGCAGTGCAAGCACTGCCATATTTTCAACAAATAAATAATGCAAAGTTTGCGAAACCAGGGTTGTTGCAAAGGGGAGAGGACAAAGAGGTCAATATTGCAAATCACATTAAAGCATTACAGATAAAGAATCAACATTTACCCGTTTCTGAGGGGCGTGTTTGGTTTTCAACGGCAATGGATGTGCCACATCCCATGATGGCACTGCTTGCTTCTAGTCATGAATATCTGAAGTTCTTGATCTTCTCATCTTCAATTATGAAGCAGAAATGTCTGTGCAAAGAAATAACAGAATAATTGCTCCAAAAATATCTTAAACTTAATCAAGACCGCAAACACATATTCAGGACAGAGGGTAACAGATGTAGTAGTTTCATAAAAATACATTTGAATACAAGCTGACAATTGTGGAGATGCATCCTAATGGCTTCTGTTGCCACTATTATAAAAAAAGACCTAATATTTCAATGCTGTTTTGATATTCATAATGAAGTGAAATGGGATTAGAAAAAAGCAGTGCTGCTTAAAATTAATCCTGCAACAGAGTGTCTCTGTAGAATAAAGCAACAAAAGATACTTACTGCAAATGACGCTGGACTTTAATCTGTGCCCTAAAGAGCCTTTCAAAAGGCCCTTTTAACAGTGATCATTCTCTGAGAGGGGACACAGGGAGAGAGGTGTACTGTTGATTGTCGTCTTCAAGGCGTGAAGCATAATAATAATAATAATAATAATAATAATAATAATGATGATGTGTCTTTGTAGTTTAAATATGTTGCGCCAACTTCTGTCACCTCAGACATCATTTTTAAGTCGCATGAAACTCTTAAAGATGTATTTAAAATATACGGTCTTTGTTCCTTAAAGACAAAAACTGCAGAACAAACATGCGGAACAAACAATCGTATAAGTGGGCGTGCAAGACAAACAAAACACAGCGTATTTGAAACGAGATGCATAAGTTACCTTTCCGTTGTCCATCTTTCAGTACGACACGCGAATACGTTGAGAAATTAGAGTTGGATAAGAAGTAGATGATGAAAAATCAAACACTCATTTCCAAAAGTGCAGGGGTGCGATAGATAAACACCACAGGTGTCAGATGAAGCTAGCTTGCATGAAACACCGTGGCAGTCTGACTATTTGAAAGCACGCCTCACTGATGACTCGTGTGAGTCTAGTGAGGATGTTTTGATTCACACATTCGAATCGTTTGGATCCGTTCAGTAAAATGATTCATTCAAGGATTCGTTATTAAACCTTTATGAATTTACGTCAGTAGGTGGCGACATTATTAAGTCTTTTTATTTTTTGAAGAATAGCCCATTGTGTTATTTTATAATTTTTTAAACATGAGTATTATGTGTGTTTCCTCCATACATGACAACAATTATTCAAATCTATAATTTTTCCTATATTCTGTCTATAGGTCACGTTTACAACAGGAAATGTCACCTTCAGTCATGTTTATACTTATTTAGTTTATATATATATATATATATATATAAGACGAATTTAGTCAGTCAGCCTTGTTCATGAAAGGTATTATTATTTATAATTTTTAGGTAATCAGACTACATTCTGATTACTTTTAGATTACTTTTGTCCTAACTCGTTTATCACATTGATTTAAATAGGACTGTATCATACTGACATAAAATACAAAAATAAGAAAAAATATTCCATTTGTTGTCATTAACAACAATGAAGTGCATTAAACATTATACTACATCAAAGTTTCCCCATGGTGTTTGTGAAGGAACTGCGGGGGGTTTGAGTTTAGTGAAAAAATAATTGAAGAAAAAAATGTTAAACTAAAACAAATAATTAAAAAAAATAAAAATAAAAAAAGTAATAAAAATTAAATATTTTAGTTGGTTACCTGCATGACATGTGGTCATAACCTACACTAATGAACATGCAAATTAATTAAAATATTTATTTTAAAATGTCAGGGGTATTTCAAGTAAATATATAGTGATGAAAGAGGACCAGATGACAAAAAAAAAAAGTTTGTGAATTTTAATGTGTTTGTTCGAAAACAAAAGCCTTCAAAAGACATAGAAAAACATGGTAAAACAATCTACAGAGTGAGAATTCAAATACAAAATCAATGGGTTCATCAGTAGTTAACGCAACGTTGAAACACTTCTTAAACCTGAAAAGATTTTTGTAAATCAGTGCTGTATTGCTACCTGAATAATGACTGTTGTGTGAATGTCCACAAAACTTAAAGATTTTCTGAACGTATATAATCAGTACGCCATTTCAGAAAACTAACTTTTTAATGTGGGTGAGCAGTCACACACTGTAAGAGGGAGAGATTTCAGCGAATTAAAATTAGCCTATACTTTAAAGGTTCGTTAAAATTCACAAATTCGTTAACTGAGCAGCATCTCACACCCATTTACACTGCTAAAGACGCGAAAAACGCTCTTGTAAACAAGTGTATTATTCACGGTCTTGTAGTGTAGACGTGATGGGCTTAGCAAAATGCAAGCAATCAGCCGAGAAACGGAGAAAAGTCCTCTCAAGGGGTTTTAAGTGTCTTTAAATTACGCCAGGGGACCATCCTATCCATTTAAGCAGAGGGGTTCCACCTGTTTTTGACTACCGAATTTCCCTTCGGTTTAAACAACAACAACAACAACGAAATAAATAAAATAAAATAATAATAATAATAATAATAATAATAATAAATACAAAAA
>JAHKKF010522325.1:0-34674 GCA_019740295.1 Labeo calbasu
ATTTTGTAGAAATATTTAGGAATATAAATATAAATATTTAGACACTATTGGTAAAAAGTGTTTAAAAGTGTTTTTTATTAAAGTTAATACTTTTTCTTTTTTTTTTACAGAAAGACATTAAATTGACCAAAAGTGACAATAAAGACATTTATAATGTTATAAAGGATTTAATTTCTATTTCAAATGAAATCTTTTTAACTTTCTATTTATCGAAGAAACCTAAAAAAGTCAAATGCTCCAGAGTAATGCTCCAGAGACTGGAGTAATGATGCTGAAAACTTGCAGCTTTCCATCACAGAAATAAATTACATTTTATAATATATTCACATAGAAAATAGCTATTTTAAATTGTAATAATATTTCACATTTTTTCCTTTTTTACTGTATTTTTGATCAAATAAATGCAGCCTTGGTGAGCATAATGTCAAAAACGTTTAAAAATCGCACATTTTCTCAGGTCTCCACAGCAGAAGACAATGGGATTCTTCTCTACAACGGCGTCAACGACCACATCGCTGTTGAGTTACACGACGGCCGTGTCAAAGTGACCTACGACGCGGAAAATCAGCCGGGCAGCACCATTTACAGGTGCAATAAAAATCACACTTGAATCTTTAAACATGTAAACAAACCTGCTCTAATTCACTGTCTGTTTCCACAGCTCTGAAATAGTGAACGACGGACGCTTTCACACCGTTGAGTTGGTGACTTACGACCGGATGGTCAACCTTTCTGTGGACGGAGGGCTTCCAACGACTCTGGACAGCTTGGGATACGTCCAGCCCCTCACCAGAGACGCCCCGCTTTACGTCGGAGGTATATTTTCACCTAAAATCATTAATACTAGTCCTATTTGACTACAGCTATTTCTAAATGTGTGTTTTGTTCATCAGGTATGCCTGAAAATGCCCAGTCGCTGTCTTTCAACCAGTGGCCGTCTCTCAACGGGTCCAGTTTTCAGGGTTGCATACGAAACCTCTACATTAATAACGAGTTGCAGGATTTCACACGCACGCAGATGAAGCCGGGAGTGGTGCCGGGCTGTCGGGCCTGTCAGGAGCTGCGCTGCGTGAACGGACTGTGTCAACCGGACTCTGCTGATGGGCCCGTGTGTCACTGTCAGCCGGGATGGGGTGGAAAACACTGCGATCAGGCCCTGCTGGCAGCCACTACCAACCCGTGCCAGAAACACAAGTGGGTATCTTTGTGTTCATGGCACATGTTCCACATTAAAAGACAGAAAAAAGGAGTTATATATCCTGATAGCACACATACATCTCGGAGACGTCTATTTGACGTCTGCATGTACATCTGGAAGACGTATTTTTTAGAGTGTTTGCTCATCTGCAATACGTCTAAATGATGTTTCCTATCAAATGTCAAATAGACGTCTATTAGATGTCTTTAAGATGTTTATGATTTAGAATGCATGTAAAACTGACATCTTAGATGTCTGTCAGATGTTTGTACACAGCAGATGCTTTCCAGATCAAGTGATCTTCAACAGACATCTTACAGACATACGTGTGCTATCTGCTCCAATAGCACACATACATCACAGAGACGTCTATTTGACGTCTGCATTTACATCTGGAAGACATATTTTTTAGTGTTTGCTCATCTGCAATATGTCTGTAGGACGTTTAGATGTCTTTAAGATGTTCATGATTTAGACCGTATGTGAACTGACGTCTTACAGACGTCTGTCAGATGTTTGTACACAGCAGATGCTTTCCAGATCAAGTGATCTTTAACAGACATCTTGTAGACGTACGTGTGCTATCTGGGTAATAATTTTACATTTAACCATTATGGTTATTTAATATGAATTAATATAATGAAATATATATTATCTAAAATATATTAGACTTTAAATATACTAATATAACATGGAATATTGAATATAAAATATCAGAAATGTTTATCATACCAAAATAAAATAAAATTGTAGGTGTAGATAAAATATTTTTATAGATAAAAATTGTATTTTAGATAAAATGAATAATTATCTTTTTTACTCATTCTCTTTTATATATTAGGCTCTTTTTTTACTAAATTATGTCGTAATGGTAATTGAATGCTTCTGTATAAATTATTTTATTTTATATAATATACATATAATTAAATATTTTTTATAACATATACAACTTTATCTGTAAAAATCCTATACCTACTTTTTCTGTAAAACAAACAAACAAACATAAAAACTTCATATTATACTTCATATTATATTGGACGTCATATTTATTAACTATTTGGTAATACATGTTGTATATTTTATATAAAATAATATAGAAAATATACACAGTATTATTTATATATTTTATGTAAAATTTAAAACAATGACATTCAATTAACCTATATTTGAAAACATTTGTAATTTTTTCAGAAATATATTACATTCCATATATATATATATATATATATATATATATATTACATTATCTCATAAATAAACAAATAAAACATTTATATATGTACAAAAATACAAGATGTANAAACATTTGTAATTTTTTCAGAAATATATTACATTCCATATATATATATATATATATATATATATATATATTACATTATCTCATAAATAAACAAATAAAACATTTATATATGTACAAAAATACAAGATGTATTATTTATATATTTTATGTCAAACATGAAACAATTACATTCAATTAATCTGTATTCTAAAACATTTGTAATATAAGTGACATATTTATGAAATAATAATAAAAATTGTAAAATAGCCTTTTTTTTTGTCTAAACCTAATTGTCTTCCTGTAAGGTGTGTTCACGGCGCCTGTGTCCCAGTGGACCTACAGTCGTATCATTGCGAGTGCGCAGACGGTTTCCACGGGCCCCTGTGTAGCCAAGAGAACAAGTCCTCTGACCCCTGTGCGGCCCTATCATGCCAGCACGGCTTCTGCGAGGTTTCACCGTCGGGACAGGCACAGTGCGTTTGTGACAGCGGCTACAGCGGCCAGTTATGCGACACAGGTAAACGATGCTCATGTACATAAACGATTAGCATGAAGCCATTATCTGACTGTATTCTTTGCCCCCAGTGGCTCCCTGTGAGGGCGAGTCGGTACGGGACTTCTATCGCTTGTGGCGCGGCGAGGTCGAATGTCGCAGCACGCAGCCACTGTCCTGGATGGAGTGTCGCGGAGGTTGCAGGCCGGATTCAGGGTTCTGCTGTGGCAGCACGAGGGTGCGACGCAGGCGCTACAGTTTCGAGTGTGACGACGGAAGTTCGTTCACTCAGGATGTTGAAAAGACGGTCGAATGTGGGTGTGGAAAATGTGTGTAGTTGTCAGAGATCACAGAAGATGTCAAAAGAATAAATAGTGTGCATTGTATCTGTGGACCGTAACATCTGTGAGGTAGCTTGAAGAACTATTTAAGATAACCGTTGCATGTGAATGATGAATTATGGGTATTTTGTGCTGTCGGATGAGGACTTACTAATGTTGAAAGTAAAAATCTAACGGATTTAGATTTAAGAGTACAGTTTAACAGACAGCATGTTATGCAGAATTTATAGTATTTAATATAATTGTAAAATATTTGTTTAACATTCATTTCGATTGTAATATATATACGGTTTTTAATTTCCATATAGTATTTTTGTATGTTGAACACCGACATTGGTGATGTAAAATTTTTTACCTATTAGTCTGTTTTCTACACACATTTGTTTGACAAAGTAGTTTAAGCTGCATTTTTTCATTTAATACCATCTTATCAGTGTTTTTGTGTTTGCAAGTGTTTCTATTTATTTCATTAAAGGTTTTTGCCTCTTAAAAAGGCTGCTTTTACCCTACAGTGTGTTTTAGTTTCTTAGATCTGTTTATGTGATGTATAACAAATCCTATTCTGACAGAGAAATTATATTTGGGTGGTTTTGCGTTTGCTCCAAACCTTTTTTAATGTAAATAAAATTATAGATATTGTTACCCTGAAAAACTTTGCTCAGTATCAAATACACTAAAATATAATTTTTCTTCCCACGTCATATTTCAGTCACTCTAGTTTTACAAGCGAAGTTACTGCATTCCCCCAAGAAACTTTGCATTTTATCATAAAATATTTGTGTTCCTTTAGCGTTCAACCTTTAATACCAAAAGAATTGGATATAACTTAATGTTTTCTTACAAAGCATTTGCGTTGTTTAGCTAAAGTATTGTTTCCTTAAGAAACTTTACATTTTTAGCAAAACATGTTACATTTTCAGAGAAACTCAATGTTTTTTTTTGCAAAGCATTTGCATTGTTTAGCCGAAGTATTGTTTCCTTAAGAAACTACATTTTCTCACAAAACATTTGCATTGTTTAGCTGAAGTATTGTTTCCTTAAGAAACTACATTTTCTCACAAAACATTTGCATTGTTTAGCTAAAGTAATGTTTCCTTAAGAAACTTTAGATTTTCTCACAAAAGATTTACTTTGTTTAGCTAAAGTATTGTGTTTCCTTAAGAAACTTTACATTCTTTAGAACTCTTTCAAAACACCTAATGCTTTATTTGTGTTCACTCAAGAACGTTTAGTGCTCACGTACAAAACTTTTGCATTCCTCCAAAAACTTTATTTCAGTGTATTTGTGTGTGAACGTGTATTTTTTTTTCTCCCACCGGCACTGCATTTCCCCAAGAAACTTAACGCAAAATATTTACATTCTTTAGCAAAATGTATTGCGTTCTCAAAGAAACTTGACTTTTTTTTCTCCCTCCTCATATTTCAAGAAATTTTGTGAGCAAAGCTACTGCATTCCCCCAAGAAACTTAGTTTTATCGCAAAATATTTGTGTTCTTTAGTAAAACATATTGTGTTCCCAAAGAAATAGTTTTTCTCCCACTACATATTTCAATCACAGAAGTTTTATGAGCGAAGGTACTGCATTCCCCCAAGAAACTTAGTGTTTTATCGCAAAATATTTGCATTCTTTAACAAAACCCTGGTGAAAAAAAACAGCATATGCTGGTTAGGTATGTTTTGATGCTGGTTTAAGCTGGTCTATGCTGGTCCTTTGCTGGTTTATGCTGGTCATGTTGCTGGTCAAGGACCAGCATAAACCAGCATCAAAAGATACCTAACCAGCATCCCAGCATCAAAACATACCTACCAGCATATGCTGTTTTTTTCACCAGGGAAGTATTGCATTTCCTTATGAACTTTGCATTCTCTTTTAAAACACTCAATACTTCTTTGTGTTCACTCATTAATCTTTAGCGTTCGCTTACAAAACTTTTGCATTCCCCTGAGAAACTTGTAATTTTTTTCCTTTTCTCAAAAACATTTGCATTCTCTTGCAAAACTTTGCATTTTATCATAAATCAAAGAAATATAGCTTTGACTCCTACCTAACAGAATATAGGACATTATATAAGTTTCATTAGCGAACAAGGTTTCTCAGGGGAAGCAAAAACATTAAAATATAAGTTTGAGGTATGATGACATAATATACTTCTGTAAATAAAACACAGTACTATAAATGACCACCCCTGCATCTACGTGTATGTATATTAATGTATTATTCATTTAATTAATAGAATTTCTCATATTTGAAACCTCTAAAACTGAGTGATATAATCATATAGTTCCACACTAGCTGTCGCATTTCGCGCACTTTTATTTTTACCCGCGAAAAGACGCGTAAACCACACACCTAAGCCTTAACTTCTTTCAGCGCGTTTATTAATCAGCCTTATTTAGTGATGCGTAATAACTGTCGGTTAAATTTCCCTCTCATCGTCTTGTGAAGTGCTATGGCGTACCTTATTCCCTATCCCGTTTGTAGTGTGCTTGGAACTGAACATGTACGCTGCTTTTGGATTGGAATCTCACTCAAGATGGCTGAACATCCTGTGAAGTTAACAATAAAACCCCTGCTAACGAGTAATAGAGAGTGTGTGCACACGTTTAGAAAGACGATTTAAAAATGAAAGTGACAAGATGACAGAATGCTCAGAAGGGGCTCCTTAAACCACAGGAAATTTGTCAGCGAAGGTTGACAAGCCATCGGAGTAAGTGATTAATGAAACGACAACAGCCAGGTGAGTAGCCACGGATATACTCATGTGAAATAACATTCGAAAGCTAAGCTTTTACTCTATGATTTTTGTAATTTGGCAAATGTTTAATAATTACACCTAAACATGCAAACTTTTTTTGATATTCTAAAGAAGTTGAATTTGGCAGGTTAGACGCCATATTAAATTTTACAGACAAAAATTAGGATGTGAAAGATAGACTTGCTGTCTTTACAATAGTGCACACTATATAAATATGTTAAATAACATCATTTTTACAACTCACAACTTTCACTATGGTTTCGTTGAGTTTTAGTCTACTGAAAGTTTTTGTGGAAACACATTTTATCAGCTGTATTCAATTGGTATCATACTCGTTTTCATTCCTGTCAAAAATTAAATATGTCATACCCCGACTACAGTCAATAACAGGTTCATCTACGCTTGAAATCACAGTCTATGAGTTGATATTTCTATTAAATAAGCCCTTGCTTCATAGCCATTAAAAAGTATGTTCTGTATAAATATAAATAATGTATATAAATGTGTGTAGTATGAATGCAATCTGGACGTACTACATTTCTCATGTTGTTATTGTCATGTGACCTACCAGTGTCAGTTGTTTTGCTTCACTGTCATTCACAAATCCTCTCCCGTGGCCTCATGGGATAGTAAAGTATTCATCAGATGCGTGCTTCAAAATCTCTCTTTTCAGAATACCTTTTGCTTGCTCTTCTATGAATACAGTGACTACTTTATTCACACACTGTTTTTCACCTATATGTTTGAAATTACACTTGATTTCAGATGCTGCCAAACTGTAGCTGGTATAGATTAGATCATAAATATTAACATTATGTGAGGTTCGCAAAACTGATTTGCTTAAAAGGTAGATGTTGGAAGGTGAATATTAGCATTGTGGTATGTTGCGTTCAAGTCATGTCTGAGGTATCTTTTTTGTCTGTAGCACAAATTTAGGGTTTTGTTCAAATCACAAGCATTGACTACAGCAATAATAATAGTGATGCTTGCCTAAGCAACCACCATTAATAAAACAAGTGTATTATACACAAACCTTCAGAACAGTATAAACAAGAGAAACCCACAATATTCACACAATACAATATAAAAGAATTTATTCTTTCTTGAATAAATTAATCAAAACACCCTCCTCAGCCACAACAAGAAGCTGGAATCTCTGTCCGTGTGCCATATAAACGCGCACACAGCTATTTTTAACCTTAGCAACTCACAATACTTCAAATTAGCTGTGGTAACCTCTGCACCAAAGTCCTCTAATCCACGCTGTCTAATGATTACAGACCTGTTGCTCTAATTTCTGTTGCTATGAAGACATTGGAGCATAGTTTAATAACCTGGACTTTATATGCTACTGGAGGCAACAAACATCCATGCATATAGACTGAAGTATCTGTATTCTGTGAAGCATAAAAGAAGGTGTTTTGAAAATTAAGCTTTACAGTCTAAGTCAAATGTTGTCTCCAAAATATCTTCTTCTGTGTTCTGCAGAAGAAATAAACACATACAGGTTTAGAAAGACATAAAGGTAAGTAAATCATGACAAAATGATTTTTTAATTCTATAAAGAACTTTTCAGTAAATGATTCTTAGAAGAATCAGTTTTCTTTGTGAAGAACTTTAAAAAAATAACACAATCTTTAGTATAATGGAATGGTTCCACGAAAGATATCAAAAGTTAGTTCATCCAACTATAAAAGTAATCAACTTTTTTTTTTTTAAATAATTTATGAATGTGCTTTAACAAAAGCATCAACTATTAGATGACAGCAGTTGTCAGTGTATTTTTAGATGTATTTGTTTTTAGATTTTATATACACACTTGCATGTCAAAATCCAGTCGCAAACATTTCAAGTGTCTTAATTTTCATTTTGGATGTAAACTGTCAACTAAATAAGACAGAAATAGATTAATTTCCTGAACGTGCCTGTGAGAGTGTAATGTTCTTTATGACAAAAGACATTAATTCTTTGTAAATTGTCCTCCGTTTCTTAATTGAATCCATTTTCTGCAGTTGTTATTCAGTAATGGGGACACTTGCTGAGTGCTTGCAGCTGTGCACAGTGGGAAAGGCTCTATGATTATGGACCTGACCTTTCCTCTCACTGACATATGTCAGTTTAAAACAATGCAGACCCTTAGCGTAAGTGTAGTGTTGTTGGTATTGTTAAAATATGAACCAATCAAAAATGGGTGATGTCAAATGATTTCGCTGATGTAATGCGTTTAAGGTCAGTGTGCGCAGCACACAACAACATTGCGATTAATCTCAAATGGTGTAGCCATTTAACATCTTGGTGTTGCTGACTGGTTATTACCTAAATGGCACATTAACATAATTGGTTTCCTAAAAGGAAAGAAAGTGGCCAAAAAAAAGGTCATTATTAGCCATATACCCTCTGTCTCTGCACAAAGAGCACAGAGAGACATGGACACGCAAGTGACTTTGGAAAATAAGGACAAATAATAATGAACTCTGTTTAAAGAGCACGTCCACTTATCTTTTACCATCTTTTGACTCCGATAAAAAGTGTGTTTTAAAGTGTTTATCGGTATTTCATCTTGTGAATACTTATTTTAGCTCAATACTTCAGCTCTGTTATGGGGGAAAACACATTAATCAATTTTTTGCATGCAGAGTTGAATTACTGAGATTGACATGGCCAGTATAAGCATATAAAATACTGATTAAGACAGTATGAGGATAATGCTGTGTACATTTCTTTAGAGTTGATCAACCCTGTTATAGGAGAAAAATGCAGTGATCAGGATTTTTTTTTTGTCACAAAGTACAATAAATGTGGTGTGCAATGATATTTCAGTATTTCAACACTGTTATGTAGGTAAAAAAAAATGTTGATCATTTGTTTCCGTAACAGAGTTTAATTATTGAGGCTGACATGTCCTTATCAGTCTCTCTACAGTAGTTCAACTCCGTTATGGGGGGAAAATACAGTTTTGTTTTGTTTTTTTAACACAAAGTACAACAACATGGTAGAGTGCAATGATGTTTCAGTAGTTTAACGCTGTTATACGGAAACAAAATAACAGTGATCAATTGTTTCTATTGAACTATTGTGCTTAACGTGGCCTAGTCGGTCTCTCTAGAATATTTTCACACTGTTATGGGTGGAAAAATACAGTGATGATCAGTCATTTCCATAATAGATTGAATTATTGAGCTTAATTTGGACTCTCTACAGCAGTTCAGCTCTATTATGGGGGGAAATAGAATTATCAGGATTTTTGGGAAAAAGAGTACAACAGTAAATATGGTGAGGTGCAATGATGTTTTAATCGTTCAACTCTGTTATGTGGGAACAATACAGAGTTGATCTACTGAGCTTAACTTCTCGTGGACTTCTCAGCCTCTCTAGAGTAGTTCAGATCTGTTATGGGGAAAATAGAGTTATCAGAATTTTTTTTTTGGGAGCACAAAGTACAACAATAAATGTTGTGAGGTGCAATGATGTTTCAGGAGTTATAAATATAAATAAAATTACAGCATTGTTTCCATAATAGAGTTGAACTACTGAGCTTAACATTGACTTATCAGTCTCTGTATAGTAGTTCAGCTCTGTTATGGGGGAAAATATAGTGATCAGGATTTTTTTCCACAAAATACAATAAATGTGGTGAGATCCAATGATGTTTCAGTAGTTCAACTCTGTTATGTGGAAACAAAATAACAGCAATTAATTCTTTCTATAACAGAGTTGATCTATTGAGCTTAATGTGGACTTTTTAGTCTCTCTAAAGTATTTCACCCCTCTTATGGGGAGGGGAGATACAGTGATCAGGATTTCTTTGGGGGGCACAAAGTATAATAATAAATGTGGTGAAGTGCAATGATATTTCAGTAGTTCAACTCTGTTATGCAGGAAAAAATAGTAGTGCTCTCGT
This sequence comes from Labeo calbasu, assembly GCA_019740295.1. NCBI lineage: Eukaryota > Metazoa > Chordata > Actinopteri > Cypriniformes > Cyprinidae > Labeo > Labeo calbasu. The sequence continues at coordinate 9,969 of JAHKKF010522325.1, forward strand.
TTCTATAATGGTTTCTATATGAATTCTATTGAACTATTGTTAATCTCTCTACCTTACTTCAACTTCGTTATGTGTGAAAAATAACTGATTTTTTTTCCAAATAACAGAGTTGAACTTTTGAGCTTGATATGGCCAGTATATGGGCAAACATACTGAAATATTTATAACATTGACAGTATAATGATTGAGTTTATGTTTATATTGGCCTCGTCAGGCTGTCTAGTTCAACTCTGTTATTGGGAAAATAACAGTGATCATTATATAACAATACTGAATGTACAAAATGTACTGTGGTGCAATATTTGCTAGTTAAAGCTGTTATTAGATATGTTGCACTGATTTTCAACTTTTTAACCTTAAATCCTGGAAAATGTTGAATGCTACAGGGATGGTGCAAAACATGTTGAAAGAGAAATGTAATGGCTTATTTTTTAACTAGAGACTTTCTGTGAGATGGTTGAAATAATGTATTGTTCGTTAATGATTTATCAGAAAATTTCTAAGACTTGGTTGATTTCTAGAAAATTATTTAGTAAACCTCAAATGACATGATTAAAAAAAAAAGTGCATTCTATCAGAGACAACAGTAGAAACATGCAGCAGCACAATAAAACAGTCTCAACACTTCATTTTCACAACAAAAATTTATTAGAAGAATAGTGGTTTTCATAAGAAGGTTCTAGCATCCAGTGAATACTAACTTGCACAATGTTACAATTAAAATGTGTTGAAAAATGGCATTTTTTCCTAATGGGTAAAATATAACCAGTAAAACTTCACACATGCACAAAGACGGATCTAATCAGCATTTTGCTTAACGGTCAATGCAAATAAAAAGAAAGAGAAAACTTTTTTTTGTTTGTTTTTAAATTAGACCACAGAAAATCTAATCAGTTTTTTCCTTTTCATATCTTTTTTTTTAAAAATCACATACATTAGGAGACAGCTTATTATTCATTAGCCCAGCTCAAAAATAAGAATTTGCATTCAAACGGAAAACAAAACGAAACGAACAAACCCAAAACAAATAGTGCAATCAAACAAAAATAATTGTGATCCTCGTAAGTGCTCTAACACGGACATCGATAATAGTCTAGAATAAAAGTCAAACACACAGTACAAAAAAAAGAACAAATTAATATACATAAATAAATCTACAGTACAAGAAAATATTAAACTATACAATGTTTTTGTCAAAGAGTAAACAGTATATATTGAAATGAGGTCTATTCCAGTTTTGGAGCGCCTGTCTTCCAACAATTGGACTGACTCGAAGGAACCAGTGTGTTACAGGTCAAGATGCCATTTCGTAAAAAGCACTCGTTTCGATCTAGATGGTCTGAGGTATATCGAAAACAGAGAAGATTCGGAAAAAGCAGCACCTTATCCCACACTAGCAAACCTGCGCGTTTTAAAAACCCGTTCCGTCTCGTATTAAAAGAGTTAACATGTAAGTATTTCATTTTTTTGCCTTAAATCAAGCCTGAACGTTTGAATCCAAGCTTGTGTGGAAAACAACAAACCCACCGCCTGTCATCAGGCATCAAAAACTAAAACCAACGACCACAAGAACGACAACAGGAATGTTTCGAGATCTGCAAATCTGAGGGAAAATAACAAACCCAACAACAAGTCTAAGTGAGGAGTAAATGCCGTCCCTGTTTCACGTGACCTCTTAATATACACGACTCCTGACGAAAATCAGCAAAACACAGCCAGTTCATAAATCCTTTAAGTATCTGAGCTTTTTTTTTTTTTTTTGACAATAAGAGTAGGCACCTAAAAGCTTGAGAAAAGAAAAACAAGCACAAAAATAAACGCGGAAAATCAGACCGCAACGTAAAGCCATTCGCATATTCGAGAGGCAGTTTCTTCAGGCAGTTTTTTCGCTGAAATACTTACATGCTAAAAGCAGAGACCGAAACTAGCAATGACTGACTGCAAATGTGAAAGATCAGGCCTTGCGCTGTAGAGGTACGTCTGTATAGGAGTGCTGAGACCGGTCGACCACTATCATTGAGGGATCTGATGTGGTTTTTTTGTCGCTATAGTGTTCTATTGTCTTCAGGCATTTGAGGCACAGTGTGTGCAGAGGAAATTGTAATGAAAAGCACTGTCTGGCTGAGGGTTGCTCTTCACCTGAAGTTTCAGCTTGACATTCATTTCGTATATTGTACTTAAGTCTGGATACAAAGAATACAAAAACTAAAAAGGACAGAGGAAAGGAAATTAAGCGACAACAGGTTAAAAATGACTCTCGTCACGAGCGACCGTTTTCTTTTGCGCAATTTCTCAAAAAATATGTACGTTTTTTGTCGTATTTTAACAGCTAGGCCGCAGAATCTAGAGAAAGTACCTGAATAGATTGAATCAGTGTCGTTTGTCCCTGAGGGATTCGTAGTTGTGGCTTAATAATAGGATTTAAGATAAATAGAGAAATGGTTTAAGGAACGTTTTTTTTTTTATTTCGTTTCACAAGAAAACCACTAATCAGAGGCTTGTCTTATCAGAAATCGCATGATTTGTAGTGTATAAGAAATGGTTTATCCACAAAATGCATGAGCAAAAAGCGAAAAATAAAAACCTCAAGCGATTTCCACACACTCATACACAACCAGCTCACAGCCACGGAGACGTTTCACTTCACACGGGAAATTATAATAGTAATAAACATCATAATCGTTAAGAAAAAGCAGTTGCAGCAAAGCACACCCAGGGCGCGTTTCCTCGTCGTAACGAATAAGGATGATTTTAGGACATCGTCCGATAGAGATCCAGTGTTCACAAATAATTTTAACCATCCGACTTCTGAACTTAAATTTCATGTACACTTAGCAAGCAAAAATAACGAGCAATACCGCAAAAACCTGGCTGATAACCTTTTTTTTTTCCACGGGGAAAATTAATTTACATCACCGACTGATGTTGCAATAAATACTTTAAAATCACTTAAAATGCTGTTATTCAACCGAAACGTTAAAATAAAAAACGAAATCGAGGAATGGGTACGAGACTATATACACATCCACCTTAAAAACGTCGCGCTTCCTCTTAATATATATTTTTGTTTGTACAGTATTGTGGAAAAACACAACCGTCTGCACCACCGCAGCGTTAGATGCCTTACAATAACTTAATTTATTCTTTGTTTAGCTCACTTCAAGACTAACTACCATTCCAGTACGTGGACGATAAAAGAAACGCGTGAGCAAATGAAAACGAACTGTACAGGAGTCTAAATATACTGCACTGAAATGTTTGTTCCCTGAATCAAATGAGGAAGAGATCAACATCTCGTTCCAGAAGATAAGTATATAACTATACAGAACATTATATACAATGCACTGTGACTGTTGAGTGTATATATATTTAAGAACACATTAATATAATAATCTATAGCTTGTCCTAAAGTATGTATAGGTACATAAAAAGTTAGTTTGTGTGTTAAGAGTTTCAATTTTTTATTCTTTTTTCCCCCTACATTCAGTTTAGCTGATAATGAGAATGAATGATGGAATGACGTTCGACGAATGGGTGAACTATGGCTTATGCTCAACAAACTACCTCTAAAAAGACAAAGCCTATCTTTTTTCGCATAAAAATCTGCTTTTGAATGGCCAAACTTTGAGCCGCGGCCTAATTTACAGTAATTACTTTGAAATGGACTGTAAAAGTAAGCGTCTACTACTGAGGCAATGTCTTCCCTTCCTAAAACGGCATTCACACTGTCATCGGAAAAAACGTTGGAGGTCACAAAGTTGCTGTACTGTTGGTTGCTAGAAAGCGTTCCTACTCAACCACAGTATCCAACTGAATCAGGTGACGAATCACAGTCTTGACTCCCATTGGTTGTCACCTCACCACTACGCATTTGCATAAAGTTGAATATCTCAACTTTGTCGCAACATAAACAGTCTGACGCTCAAGTCGCCTCAAATTCTCATAGGAATCGAGCGACCTGCAAGGTGCCGTCAGTGTGAACGCCGTTTAACGTCAAGCACACGAATGAAGGATGAATTTGTTCCTGGGACTAAAAAACAAACGTCAAAAGAAAGTAATGAAACCTCCACAACATATAACGGGCAGTGAAATGATAGAAGAAGAGACGTCCGACAGACATGAGAGGCGGGGAGGCAGTGAACAGGATTCTATCTACACGTGGAGGCTGTCAAGATTTACATGGATTTATTATCTGAGGTATTCTGCGTTGTAAGGTTTTTTTCTTTAACTTGAAACATCACACATTGTACAGACATCAGAAACAAAATAAATAGTCTTTGTGGCCTTGTGGGTCTCGAGGGACCGAGCAAGAGATCTAACGTTAGAGCGTCCATTTTTTTTGTTTCCCCAGGTAATTCGTACTTTACAATCCTCGCCGTTTATAAAGCACTGAACTAAGGATATTTGGCTGAATCTTTTTAAATGCAAAAGGCGGTCTGATAAGGACGTCGAGTTGAGTTGACCGTCTGTTGGGCGACCTGCTTTCTTGGGCCTGCGACAACAAACTCACTTTTCTCAAGTCAAGGGAACTTAAATCACGAGTATTGCCTTGCTAGACTCATTTTCCCACTTGCAGATTAATATTGCAAAATAAAATCACCAAAGACATTTTGGACCACTTCTGGTAGGATTACGGGCGGTTAAAAATGGAGTGTTTGATAAAACCAAAGTTTTAAAGTAATCACGATATCAGTAAGAGTAAGAAATATAGAAAAGGTATCAATCTTTAGCCGAGCCTAATCATTCCACTCTCATGCATTAACCTGAGGGGGGTACGGGAGAAGGGATCCGATCATCATACTACACTGAACGCCGAACCTTTACAACGTTAAGACTCTACGCTGAAAATTCTTACGAAAAGTACTTTGAAATACAGTATGAACACAGCTGAACAGATAGCAAAAGGCCATTTTGCTCCATAAAGCTTCGACTCCGTACATGGAAAAACCCACAAAGAGTGTAAGCACAGCACCCCGTCGAGAGATAAGATGCGCGCCTTTGACATGCAAATGCGACCAATCGCATTTCTCGCAAACAAAGGTACTGCCCACAGACTGCATTTGGCTTGATTTTCAAGGGCACGAACTCATATGGTATGGCGTGACTATACTAGACTCTTGAGGAAACACATAACGACGCGTTTCCAACTTTAGAGGTGATCGGTCAACCTGATTCTTCCCAAACACTGGTCTTCGAAGCAGTCGAGATGCATAACTTAGGACATTTAGGTCCAAAAAAACCATTACCTCTATCAAAAATGTGATTTATTCGATTTACACACATGTGCATGCGGAATGTATAACTGCTTTCCGACAAAACGGGAACGTGACTTTGGGAATGATGAGCCAGTGTTATCCGTGCATCTGAAATGCTACATACAGTACAGCACGTAAGCTGATCGAACCGCCAACACGTTTATACAACCTGATCGACCAAAGCCTTTAGGGACAGTCAGTCCCTCAAGATACAAGTCATTTTTGCTTTACTACCAAAGGGCTCCTATGTCAAAACCATCTGCAAATTGAGGTAGCAAAACTAATAATCCTAATCCTGCAGAACACAATGGACTGCAGGGTTGAAACAGTCATGGATGAAGTTAATGGTCAAGAGCAGATTCAGGCATGAAATACCAGGCAATGGCAACAGGACAAATTGCAGAAGAAAACATCGTAACTCCCATTGGAATCTAAAATTCTCTTCATTTGTGTCTTGAGAAAGAAAAACAAATACTGAAAATCTTGGTATAAAATAATAGAAAAAAATGTGTGTTTTGTTTAAATAAAAGACTAATTAGAATAGGCACACCTTTACTTGTGAATGATCTTGCAAGATTGTCATGGCAACACAAGGGCAGCCCTTTCATGGCCAAGAGCTCTCAAGTTCTCTAGAAGAACTTTGGCCATTTAATCAAGCCTATTTTCTCCTTCCCGCTTTCATTTGCGTTTCACAGCTCTATTTGACCTCTCACTGAGCTAGCGTTGAGAACGACTTAGTCGTCATCGCCATTCATATTAGTATTTCATTTTAGAGACAGTAGAGGCAGCGGTCTGGTGTTGACTTTTAATGGCTCTGTTCCATATAATTCACAGTTTCACTGAAGCCTTTGCAGGAACGTCTCATTTTAATGATGAAGTGTGTAACTTTATTGATGTTAAAATTCTTTATGTTGTCCATTTCATTTTGACTAGAAATAACTGATTGGTCCAAGCGAGTTTTCAAAACATTGATCAGTGGTGCGTTTCCCAACAGCATCGTTAACCGACTATGGTTGCAAGTTCTGTCAGGACAAATGTAGTAACAGTTCGGTGTTTCCCGAAACCTATCTAATGAACATTCGCAAACAATTTTGCAAACTTATGTGGTTGGAGCTACAAGCCTCGACCTGTGATTAGAAGCATAGTTTCTTGTTAGTAAGACTTGGACTTTTTATTTTATTATTATTTTAATGGCCTTTTGCCTTTATTTTTAGGACAATGTCGAGTAGACAGAAAGCAAAGTGGGAGAGAGATCGGGAAAGGCTGTCGAGCTGGGATTTGGACTCGGGTCACGCATAACGCAACATCGTTATGTGTTGCCGCACTTCCCGCTAGTTACTGATAGTAAGGACGTGGACTTAAATAAATAATGCTTTTAGGCACAGTAAGCAAGTTACATGCAAAACTAGCTATATTATCCATTCAATTTAAATATATATTTATTTAAATTTATGTATTTTAGTGTGTCCTCAATAAGCGCTGCTTTTGAAGACGGAATATACCGTAAGAGGGAACCGCACTAAATGAGGCATCAAATTAAGCAGTAAATTGTAGTCATCATGTTCGTTACAGCAACATCTTTGAGAACTCAAATCCAACAATTAGTAGAAGGTATTACTCCACCACATGTGCGCAATGTCATTAACGACCATCCTATATAACGACAGAGATGCGACCATGTTTGGAAAACAGTTGTGACTAGCTAGTTAGTTTCTACAATGAAGGATCATACCGTGGTGGTTAAGCAGCAAGTTACATTATCGTACGGGAAATGCACCCTTATTTGTTTGAGCATCCTGACAATGGGTTTCTCAAAGGCAAATATGGTTGCAAGTTCTGTGGTAAATATGGCGAATATGGTTGCAGAGTTTTACTGAACTTTCAACCATAGTTGGCTTATGATGCTTTTGGGAAAAACACTTTAGCCTAGCAGGGTTGCAACGATAAATCGATGAATCGCGAATTGAGAAATTAATATGTATAAATTCTGAGATTTTCCAAATGTGTCTCGATTCTCTCTCGAATTAATTCAGAGTAGGGCTGAGCGATATGGCAAAAAATTTAAATATTAATCGATTTTCACGATTTTTAACTTGTCAACTTAAAAATGTAACTACATGATTCAAGTAATTTTTCTTTATTAACCTTTTGTTAAAGAATATTCTATTTCCAAGTTTAGCACACATGAAGTTGTCAACATGATGTAAATGTTAAACAAATCACTTGTTAAATATCTTTGCAAACTTGTCTAATATATATGTTCACAACTAATGTGAGAAAAATGCTTTAAAAAATTTCAAAAGTCAACGTAATTAAATTCAAAATGACTTGAGGTATAACACCAGTAGACTATTATTAACTATAAATCTTTTGTAAAACAAGCGAAAATATCAGACGGATGAAATATCAGACATACAGTAGTAGTTCTTCATGGGTTTTTTATTAGATTGTGCTGCTTTTCCATTGTTTTTTTTTTCCCTATGTAAACATGGATGTGTTTGACTGTTGCACTCGCGTCTCTTGCAGCATCTAACACATGAAACTGTATTATAAAAATGTGGCAATCAAGTTAAAAGAAGTTCACTCCCATCTTCTTGCATGTTTTTATCTATTCCACTGCCTACGTTGCATCTTTGTCAACACGAAAGCTCATACTGTATGAATGGTGCTTAGCGATATAAGCTTGTTAAGCGGTTAATCATGTGCACCAACATGCAGTTGGATCGTTCTTTTCTCTTTTCATTATCACTGGCATATTGTCAAACTATCAATTCCTTGATTTCTAAAAAATTCAATTGTGGCAAAACATTAAATTCTAATGAATAAAATCAGAATCGCCCAGCCCTAATTCAGAGCTTAGTTTTTAACAGCAGATGGCAGAGTGTGCTTTAGAAACAACCGTACTCTGCTTGCCTCCAATTCCTTACACACACTTGAACCTAAAAGAATCATTCATAAAGTTTGAACAGGTTGAAGCGAATTACAAGGGTGTTTACAGTGGCCTGTGTTTACACTAATCTCGCATTATAAAAGCATTTTGAGCCAAGTCGCAATAACATGACGCTCCTCTGTCCTCTTTTAAATGTGCAGTTGGGTAGTTGACAAATAAAAATTGGACTGTGTCATATGGTGTGACTTAGCAAAAATGTAGAAAACATTAACATGCAAATAACATGAGAAAAATGTATCTTCATTATTAGTTACAAATAGCATGAGAAAAGTTTATCTTCAGTGTTAGAGGTTATTTTATTTATTTATTTATTTTTTTTTTTTACATTTTTCCGTCACACCATAGGACACATTGATACGTCAACTACCCAATTAAAAACTAGATTAGAGCACCATCTGCTGGTACAAACTAAGCCCAGAGTTGAAAATCAGATTCAGAAAATTCAGAAAATCTCTGAAACATTCCATGAATTGCAATGCGTCGATTTATCGTCACAACCCTACAGCCTTTTATAGCAACACTGGGTTAACCAATAGAGAGTGTTGGGGGTGTGGTTATCTGTTTGCTAGACCAATGACAAACCACTAGTGGCCCAAAAATTCCACACTTCACCTATATATTTATATAGAAGACTTTTAAAAGGTGTTTTTGTTTATTTAATTGCATTAAAACAATAAAGACGACATTGATTCAATTTAAGAAAAATAACATATAGATTGTAAGTCGCCTTAGTTAACGATTTTCGATTGTGGTTACCAATTATCAGTAGGTGTCATCGGCTCATTATCATTTATATTAAATAGTAAACAACGATTAGTCATGTAATGATGATTGAATGCAATTATCGAGCTATCGGTGACGATTGAACACTGCAAAACAGGCACTCCGGATGACACCAACATTCCAACGAAATGCATAAAGTATATAGGGAACGCAGTTTTCTGAGTTGATCTATTCTGAGCTAAACTGTCTGTGCATATTCCATCAGTTTTCTCAGAGACATGTTTCTCTAGAAGGTTACATTCAAAACATGTCTTTTACCACGGCGTGTGCGGCAAGTTGTACCATGACAACAGCTATTTTAAGCTATACAGCTGCAAACGATGGAAATCTACACCTAATAAAATATTCAACTTAATATCATGCCCCTAAAACTACATAATACACAGAAAACGGTTATGGTGCAAGTAACTTTATCCTCTCAAGTGCATAGATTGACAGTACGATGGATATATCTACAATTGGACTACTATGTTTGCCGACAATTTTTTTTTTTTGCCCCGATTTCGATGTTTTCTGTTGAATAAAGGTGTGCCTATTCATTGTCATTTCGCCAAAATCAGTGGAGAAAGAAAAGTTTGAACGAATGACAAGATAATTCAGGGCTTAATTAATGGTTTGAACAAAAAATAAAACATGCTTTGAAATAAATAATAATAATAATAATAATAATAAAGACAACTAATTTGGAGTGTCCATACATGCCTTTTCTTTTTCTTTCTCATCAAGTTATCAAACCAATAGCCTAAAATTGTAAAACCACCCACATGATGTAGACCTGACGGTGTTTTGTGTGCACGCAGGTTTATGGAGTGTGTATTCATTGTGGCGTACAAATGTGTGCCCTATTGATTTGAACTTTCGTGTGCTAGCGTCAATAAAGTTGCATTCAAAAAGAGACCCGTGGTTCAGTTAAGCAAAACATTAAGATTTTAAAACACACCAGAGGAAAACAAAAAAATGCGACTAGCGTCATTTATAAACTGCTTCCTTTGAAAAGTAATAGTTGCGTTTTTGGAAACGTGTAAAAGTCAAGTACAGGTCCTGATTTCTACAACTAATTGTAGAATCAGCTGCTCTGGAGAGATCTCACCTGAGGTAATGCCGTTATGTGGATATGCAGTGAAGGTCAAAAAAAAAAAAAAAAAGGAGAAAAAAAGCATCTTTTCAGAAAGTAAATCATTATGAGCCACTTGAGACAAAACAAATGGCACTTCATATGGTACAGAAAGTGAGGTTGTAGCTGTCAGCGTTGTTTTCCATCATTTCTTAGTGTAGCATTTCGAATTCAACCAGAAAAGCATGACAAATAAAAAGATAAACAGTAAAATAAATATAATATATATTCATTTGTATATGTATAGATCTTTCTTCCATATAAAGGTATCTCTTGAAATTTTTGGAATGCAGTTTAAAAACAAGTTTACAGAGCGCACAAAAAAACAACAGAAGGTTAACATTTCCACCTGTCCCATATTCTCCCCTTCAAAACCTCCATTTGTGTTTTCCACGAAAACACCCATGACGGTTGAAATCGCATTTCAGAGCACAGGAAAAAGGTATAGCGTCTTACCCACAGTATCCTTTGATGTTTGACTTGACGATCAACGTTGTAAGTGAACTTAAAGGATGGGACCCGTTATTGGCAAGATGCGAATGTTAAGCGAAACTTTTGATTGTATTCAAAAAGTTCGGTTTTCTGTACCTGAATGAAAAGGGCGTAAATATTGGTCAGTCAGACACATGAAATGCCTCGCTTGCCATCCCTCTCGTTAGAAGACAAAAAAAGAGGGTGAAGTAGGAAAATAAAATTCATTTCCCAGAGTTTCAACTGCTCCTTTTCCACGTGCCCCTGAATGGTATTTAAGGATGTGGCACAGAAAGGTGCGTTTATTCCCGAGGATGAGGTATATTGTGCACAGACTGTAGTTAATATAACATGTCTGTGCACGTCTTGTACAGGTAGTTATGTCTGCATCGTTATCCGACTGACAAATATTGCGAACCCTTCTGCTGAATCTATCCTGAGATACGAAAGTACTGAAGGCTACAGGTGTACGTTTCAGAGAAACGCAAACAAAAAATACAAATATTGAAACACGAGCAGCAAGAGAAAAACTGAAAACAGTCCTTTCAAAGTATGAAATGTGAAAGTGCCGTATTTTCTAAACAACTACTTTAAGAAATTATTCGCAAATGGTTCTACATTCATTTGAGTAAAGACGGTGTGTAATTTCTTCAAGAGGAGGATGTTTTTGGACAGGGGGAGCCGTTAACCCTGTAATACATTAATTATAAAGTCAAATTAAATAAATAGGTTGAAATGGCATGCACCGTAGTGAACACACAGCTGATGATAAATAAAGGTTGCCGAATGTACAGGAGTGAGGCGAAAGTTCAAAACTTTCCAAATAGAGGTGGTCGTTTGAAACTTTTAGATTTAAGTGCTGCAAAACAACTTCCAGTCATAGCCATCAGTGCAATAATTTATAAGTGCCAATTATAGGGAAAACTATTCAATTATAATAGAATAATCTAGTTGTAGCTACTGATCTACTACTAATTTACTAGTTGCACTTCAAACTAATATGTTTATCTTGTTTTCCAGTAAAATTGTCATTTTATTGGCGAATCCAACCAAATGTATACTTAAAACGAGAAAAATAGTGTTTCGAATTTTTAGGCCCTGTTTAAACTAGTGCGTTTTCGTTTTAAAATGGTGGTTTAAAATGAAGACGATCCTCGTCTACACTACCGTTTTCATTGCGTTGCTAAAAATGATCTCCGTCTACACTACACAACAATGTGTACAATGATAGATATGTATAGGTAGATTCCAGTGTTGCCAAGTCTGTGGTTTTCCAGCGGACACTTTAACACTGTTGCCGTGGGTTGTTTTACATGTCCGTGGATTGAAACGACCCCAATAACATAATATTTAGCCACTGGAATGCTTTTACCAGGGAAACCCCACCAAAAGTCGGGTATTTTACCCCACCCCCCCGAATGCGATTTTTAATGGAGGACCCCCTCAGAACATGATTGGGCTTTTTTTGGGCTAGTTTTAAGTAGCAATTGGGTGAGTTTTGTTGTAAAAAACCTGGTAGATTCTCTATGTAGGACGCATCTATGTGCTTGGAGCGGTCGGATGATTCATCTACCTATACATACCTATGGGTACAACAATGAGCATGATGTTATTATTTACACGGTCATCAAGGATACGCAGAGCGAATGTAGGTAGCCATGACATCGTTTTTAAAAGTCTCCGTTTTCGTCCGCTTACACTGAAATGCAACCCCAGAGTTTTTTTTAAATTAAAAAAAAGTCGTTTTAGAGAGTAGAAAACGGTGGAGTAGTGTAAACAACAGGCGTAACCGTAGCAAAAGTTATGCGTTTTAAAACAAAAATGCACTAGTGTAAACCCAGCCTAAGAAACTGAGAAAACGTATCTTAGGCCCTGTTTACACTAGTGCGTTTTCATTTTAAAACGCTGTCTACACTAGCATTTTCACTGCGTTTCAGAAATGATCTCCTTCCACACTACATAACCGAAAACGCATATCACATGACCATTTATGCAGGTACAACCATAGATATGTATAGGTAGATTTCAGCGTTGCCAAGTCTGTGGTTGTTGCGGGTTGAAGCGACCCCAGTAACGTAATATTTAGCCCCTGGAATGCTAATTTTACCAGGGGAACCCCACCAAAAGATGTGTATTTTACCCCCCTGAATGCGGGGGACCCTGTCAAAACAGCGAGTTTTAAGTAGCAATTGGGTGGGTTTTGTTGTGAAAACCTGGCAACCCTGGTAGCCCTATTATTTAGATGGCAGACGTATCTACGTGCTAGGAGCGGTCGAACGGGGAATCTACCTATACATATCTGGTAAAACAATGAGCTTGATATTATTGTTTACACGGTGATCAAGGATTCGCAGAGCGAAGGTGGGCAGCCACACCATCGTTTTCAAAAGTCTCCGCTTTGGTCCGTTTACCCAGAGTTTTCAAACTAAAACGGGGTCTGCAGCGTTTTCGAAAGTCTCCGTTTTCGAGGGTAGAAAGCCGCAGAGTAGTGTAAATGACAGGCGTAACCGTAGCAAAAGTTATGTGTCTTAAAATGAAAATGCCCTAGTGTAAACGCAGCCTAAGAAACCAAGAAAACGTATCTTAGGCCCTGTTTACACTAGTGTTTTCACTGCGTTTCAGAAACTATCTCCGTCTACACTACACAACCGAAAACGCATGTCACATGACCATTCATGCAGGTACAACCATAGATGCGTATAGGTAGATTCCCAATTATTCAGGTGGCGTACATGTCTACGTGCTTTGAGTGGCTGAATGGGGAAACTACCTATACATATCTATGGGTACAAAAATATCAAGGATATGCAGAAAGAATGTGAGCATCTACGCCATCGTTTTCAAAAGTCGTTTTGGTCCGTTTACACTGAAATGCAACCCTGGAGTTTTCAAACTAAAAAGGGGTCTGCAGTGTTTTCAAAAGTAAAAAACGCTGGAGTAGCATAAACGACAGGCTTAACCGTAGCAAAAGTTATGCATTTTAAAACCAAAACGCACTAGTGTAAACGTATGCATCTTTAGATATTTTACTGTAAAACAAGACAAAAACACCGGTTTAATTTAAATGTTTAAATAGGAAGAGTCAATCAAAACTGAGTAGTATTTTACATCCCATTGATTAATAAATAAATTGAAAAGATTTGATTGATTCATTAAGGACTTAATTTTTAATTAGACACTTCAAACGCTCAGCATTGGTAAAGTGTTGGTGCATTTGATGCCGGATGACCTAAAGGGATCTTATAAGTATGAATATGATTCTAACTTAAGATTCTTTATACATTAAATTATTTCCTTCAACTTGTTTCTTGTAGAAGTTCAGCAGCATGTGATCATATTTTATGAAACTGAGCCAAATATGTCACATCAATACTGTTGTATTGATTATAATAATCAAATTTCCACTAAGTTTATAATTGCAATGCAACTAGCAAAGGTAACAACACTAAAATCATTTTGCCTAATGAGATAATTAAGTATAGCATGAAATATGTACAATTTATACATGTGGGTCTAGTACAAAATGATAAGGGTGAGCCCAGGTCTGTTCCCGGTTGTCCACTAAGTGTCAGATTATAAATAGTTAATCAGCCTCCACTGAACTGGTGCATGCCATTTACTTAAAATGATTGAAATTAAATAATGAAATAAATAAAAGGTACATTTCAAAGAGTCAGTTTCATCATCAGAAACCCTGAAGTTTGAAGTATCATTTTTTGTCACAGACTGGGTGAGCACCAGGCAGTGATATATACCAGAATGCCCTTCAAAACAACATCAAAGTGGAGCATGCCATTCCAAAAGCCTTCTCTTTGAAATCTTCACAGATCTATGCGCTTTTTTCGGTTTTATATACATCAGACACAGTTTAGATTTGAAAAAGGGGCGATGTGACAATAAACAGTGAGGCAACACTAGACAAATCTGAGAGTTCAAGCTGTCGACCACTGTAAATTGAAGAGGTAATTCTTTTTTTTTTTTTTTTTTTCTCAAAACAAAATGAGCATGTTTGGGTCTAAGCTGCAGGACGCCGGGGGTCGTTGAAATGCTCCCCCTTTGATCTTGCAAGCCTCCTTTATGCTATCTGCTACTGCGAAAGCTACTTTAAAAACACACACCCAAACATATTCGCTTTTATTTTTTAAACAAAGTGCTATTTTCAGAGAGATCTCAGAAAATTCCCAACTGGCCAGGTGTTTCGAACGATAACATCCCACCAATGTCTGCAATCCATGGCTCAGCTCGACCCAACCTACGCCCGGTATAAAGCCCTGCCCCTGACCCAACTCATTGACTGAGAATGCGTCACAGGTTCCAGTTCAAGTAGGTAAGATGCATTGTTTCTCTAAAAACACGATCGCTATATTTGTCTCAGTTGCCCTGAGTTTTACATGAGGAAAAGAAACAATTCAGAGACAAGAATTGGCTCTCTGAAAGAACGCTAATTTATAATATAACAGGGTTACATGGTCATAACCCTACCTACATTTCCCCCCAACCTATGTTCCCCAAAACCAACCCTCTGCGAAAAATGCTCTTCTTTTTATAAATATACACGTCAGCGACTGACTATAAGCAGCGACGAGGGAGTAGCCAGGATCAGCCACAAGTTGGCTGCGTGCATCCTCCCTCGATTAATTTTAGTAGAAAGATGTGAATCGGAAACACGTTCCTGTCCTGTGTGGCTTAAGTCGGCATTGTCCCTTCACGGGCGTCGAAATCCTTTTATGAGAGAGTACTGTAAAATGAGCATTATGTAGTACGCCAGACAGAACAGTAAGTGCGTGATGCAAGCAGTGTCGAGGTAATCAGGTCTAATTGCCAGATTTAGGCTCTGGCGAGCGCCAGACTGAAAGTGTAGTGCAAAAGAAAGCGCTAGAGTTAAAGAAAAGTTTAGTTACAGTAAAGTAAAAAAAAAAAGAAAGAAAATCTTTTCAACATCACAAACATGCATCCCTGAATGACTAATCTTAAGCTTCATACTTTTCTTTTTTAAAATGGACGTGTCTAATTCTTAGTCTGTTTCAATGGTGCAGAATATAAAAGGAGGAAACTACAAAGAGTTGAAAGCAATTGTTTTTACCTGTTAATAGAAAAACGGGCCTAGGATCGATCCCTGGTGAGAATCCTTGTCAACTCCATTTGAAATAAATTAATTTTAAAGATCACGATTATTTCATAAACCTACCATTGAGAGGAGTTAAAATTCATTTTTGAAGGGTCAATTTCCAGACTTGCACGTAACCCTTGAAACCCCGCTTCTCCTTTCTCAAAATGGCATGCCGTCCAAAACGCATGAGCACTAATGGCGCAGCGCGCAAAGTTCAGATGAAGGGGGGGCGAACAGAGGGTTAATCTGCTTGCGTTTCTTTTTTAATAAAATGTCTCTCTGTCGATACTCTCTTATGGCTTTAGTACGCATTTGTTGCTTTTTGTTGTAAAAAACGTCAGCAAATGCTTGCAGTGTCAATGCGACCACTGTGATAACCGCCAATTTGTTTCTTATCCCCAGTTATCAGGCTTAAATCCTCCCATGAATCCCTGCAGTTGTGCTCACCCAGATACTGCAAGTAAATTGGCACAATTAAAGCCCCATCCTCAATTCCAAATCATTTTAGTTTTTTTTGTGGTTTTTTTTTTTGTGTGTCTGTCAGAATCTAAAACGTTTTCCGCTTCATGAGGTGTTCTGTGTAATCTACTCGACTTTGTCTCCTGTCCCCTGCAAGACATCCACTTGCATTGCGATGGGCGTGGTGGCGGGCGTCGACGTGGATTCGGTTTCGGCGGTGATCCCGGATTCCTGCCCCTCGGCCCTCATCATCAGTTTAAGCTTTTTCTTTGGTGGGTTCTTCAGGGTGCCCATCCTCTCCTTCACCTTGTACTCCAAGGTACTGTGGGGAATTCCGTAGATGTTCTGCGCCTTCGAAACGCTCATCTTCCCACTCATCACCACAGCAATGGCTTCTTCTAGAATCTCACTGTTGTACTGCCGATACCGTCCCCTCTTCTTTCGGGGTTGCTTGGAGCCGGTCGGGTCTGCCTCTGGATCTGATGTCGGGTACTGAGGTCCCAAAGTTGGCTGTTCGAGGTCTGTGCCCCAGTACTCGCCCACGGCTCCCCCATCGAGAAGGCCTCCGAGAGCGGCCCTGCGACTCTGCTTTGGCAAGATGGCCCTCAGCTTCCTGTTGAGCGCATTCTCCGAGTGCACGTTGCCCAAAGCTATAGAGCCGTAACTGTAGAGATCCGAGGCGTTCCCGTGGGAGTCCCAAGACAGGTCCATGCCTCTGACTTGGGGGATCTTCAAGTCCACCGGAGGGGAATGTCCTGGTTCTTTCTTTACCGTGATGGAACTGGTGTCGTGGGACTTTGCGCCCTTGGTGAACACGCCTTGGTTCTCCTGGAAAAGAGACAGGTCGTTTAGGTCGCCGCTGACTTGCTTCAGCTTCAGGAGGCCGTCTAGATGGGATTTCCCCCATGTCCCGTCACGGGAGAGGAGGGACTGAGCTTGGCTGTTGAGGAGACCCGCGGACTCGAGGCTGGCCAATGAAAGAGGTTGGCCGAGGAGGCGATGTTTCTGGCTCAGGAGTTCCTCTTTTATGAGGAGCGAGCGGGCCAAGGGTGGCTTGAGGGGTCCAGAACCAATACAGTTCTCCCTTATCCCATCATGCAAGCTTCTCGGTGGCAAGCCATCCTCATCATCAACATCTCGATAGTTGTGATCAGCTCTCTGGGAACGCCTAATTGGTGGAAAGATAAAATGTTCAGATGTGAGAATGTGGCATGCTACTGGAATGAAGTCTTGTACTTCAGTCTTGTAAAGGAAAGGGACAATTCCTTTGTCTCCCAGAAAGTGAATAGGGAGCTTTCCATGAATAGGGTGAACTTTGGTGTACCATTACTTTTTTTGTAAAAAGAAACAAATACCACGGTTTTTGTATGTGAGAACTTTTAGAGAACTGTGTTCACTTCCAGAATGAACATTTCCTGATAATGTTCTCACCCCCATGTCAAATGAAGGTTTTTGAGGAACATTCCTGGATTTTTCTCCATATAGTGGACTTCAATGGTGGCCAGCACTTTAATGGTCCAAACTGCAGTTTCAATGCAGCTTCAAAGGGATCTACAAAATCCCAGCCGAGGAATAAGGGTCTTATCTAGCAAAACAATCAGTCATTTTCATAAAAAAAATAAAAATTTACATACTTTTCAACCACAAATGCTCGGCTTGAACTAGCATTACGTAATCACGCACATGTGCAGAAGTATTGACCCAGTGTTTATAAAGCAAATGTGCAAAGAAAGTCAAATGTCCTTTAAAAAAAAAAGGTAAAACAACGATGTTATATGGTTATGAGGTTGGAGGAGAAAATGAGGAGGAGTTTTTTGCTCTACTCTACCTTTTTTGAACTGAAGTACACAGACGATTAATTTTACGTTGATTACGTAATGCATGAAACCATGGATGCACATTGCAGAGCTAGTGCAAGATGAGCATTTGTGGTTAAAAAGTATAAAAATTATACTTCAGACATCAACTGGGATTATGTAGAGCCCTTTGAAACTGTAATTAGGACTTTCAACCTGCTGACCACCATTTAAGTCCTCTATATGGAGAAAAATCCTGGAATGTTTTCCTCAAAAAAAAAAAAAAAAAAAAAAATACTTGCAACTAAAGAAAGAAAGACATGAACATCTTGGATGACATGGGGGTGAGTAAATTATCAGGAATTTTTATTCTGGAAGTGAACTTCTTTAATTGATAAACAACTATAATAAAATTACTTATAAAGATTAACTTATTTAAATAACCATATTTTTTTTTTCTTGTTTCCAACATTTTGCAATCAACCCTGTTACCACATGATTTCCTCCAATTACAGCATGGTGACATGCAAGCTTATCTGAGCTTTTCTGGTTGCAGAAAATTATGGTTTTCAAATAACATTCAATGGGCCATGGAATAAAAGAATAAAAAAGGTAAATTTGAGTTTATATTTCAAAATTCTGACTTTATACTTGCATTTCCGAGATTAAATATCACAATTCTGATAAGAAATTAATTTTCATTTTCTTTTTTCCCCCTCGGCTCTGGCTTTTTTCCCCTGAGAATTGACAAACTCACTATTGTTGAGTTAAATTGTTATAAAAAGTGATAAAATCCGAACTACCAGATATAAACTTGCATTTGCAAGAAACTTTTTTTGTTTTGTTTTGTTTCCAACATTTTGATATCAACCCTGTTACCACATGATTTCCTCCAATTACAGCATGGCAACATGCAAGGCACTTTCCCCCCCTCAATTCAAACCAAGTGCAGTGTTGACTGAATTTATCAAGCCCAATCATTTAACCATTACCAAAGATACTGCAAAGAAAAAAAAAAAATGTGAATCATATGTTTTCTTTAATCTATAGACCAATTCAGTGTTTGGAAGCATTCATGATGTTTTATTGTGGACAGAGATTATCTGGTTGCAGAAAATGATGGTTTTCAAATAACACTCTATTGGGCCATGGAATAAAAGAATAAAAAAGGTAAATTTGAGTTTATGTTTCAAAATTTTGACTTTATTCTTGCAATTCCGAAATTAAATCTCACAATTCTGATAAGAAAATTACGCATCATTCTTTTTTCCCCCTTGGCTCTGGCTTTTTTCCCAGGAGAACTGACGAACTCACTATTGCTGAGTTAAATGTTATAAAAAGTGATAAAATCCGAACTACCAGATATAAACTTGCATTTGCAAGAAACTTTTTTGTTTTGTTTTGTTTCCAACATTTTGCGATCAACCCTGTTACCACATGATATCCTCCAATTACAGCATGGCCACATGCAAGACAATTTTTACACCAAGTGCAGTGAGATGTTGTCAGAATTGTGAGATAAAATAAATAAATGTTATGTAAAATGTTAATAGTAATAACTGTAGGGCTAATACAATGCGTCCTCTATGAACAGCGTATGTGAATATTATGTAGACACATTGTTTAATTAAAATTTATGCTTTAAAAGTAGAGTAATCACAGCAGTTTTCATCTATAGTCTGTCCGTTTAAACATCTGCGTTTAACTTCAAATGGCATCTTTGATGACAGTATTCTATAAAATATATCTGCATTCCGATTCTGGCATCAAAAATCTTTTTTTTTCTTTTGTTCCATGGATTTTATCTGTTTCACTCCACTTGTTATCAGTGTTTTTCCGCCACCACTATTTGCGTGCAGTTGCAAGTGACGTAACTGTGACACCTACTCTAAATTGGTCTATAGGAAATAAGTTCATCAGTATTCCAGCTGATAAACTTCTTGAATGGGCAACAGGTTAGCAAATTTAAATTGTAAAACTTACTCACTGAAGTATGGGGTTAGGTAGTTTGGGAACAAATATATTACATGTATATTTTACATGTTTATTGCTAGAAAATAAAAATCACACAAATCAAATGTCCCAAATGTAACACTGCAAACCACATATAAAATGAATAAAAACAGCTCATGTAATATTTAGTTTGACCCACCTAAGGCTTACAGTTAACATTTTACAAGGTTAAACACCTTCCTGATTAAGAAAAGCTTTGTACCTTGTAATAGAAGTTTAATAGATGATCATTCACAGTACTATTTAGTATCTTTCAGAGAACAAAAAATGTAATAGTAAATTTAATGCACTTCTCCCAAGGAAATTATAGTCTGTACCTTTAAGTACCCAAAAGTGTCTTAGTACAGAAAAGAAGGACACTGACTGTCTAGGCTGGAAATTGAAAGTCCCACAAGGGGTTGTCCATAAACTATCACCATTGTGCTCTGATGACACTTCATTCTGATTACTCTGGCTCATCTGCTCCTTCAAGCTTCAGATGAACTATGAAAACTGCAGATACACACCGTTCTGCACCAGATTTTACCCTAAAAGACTCAGTATCATTTTAAAGACACCTGTTACCTAGAGTGCAAGTTTTTATTGTGTTTAAAGAATTTTAAATCAAATTCTTTGCTAATTTTGTGAGCTACCACAAACTAAAGTGAAACACAAAATAAGCATGTAGTGTTTAAAGACTCTTTTAAAGGCGTCTGATTCACGGTTACAGACGTGTGCAACAGAATTGCCTGTGATAGTTACAGAAACCATGTTTGACGCAGCACAATTATGTTAATATTTTAACACTGGAAAAAAAAAAAAAAGACTTCTTACCCCTTAACTGTGGGCATGATTGAGAAACCATGAGAGCTTTTCAGCGAGACACTACCATGACTGTGGTTCTTCTTAGTTGAGAGGTCAAGGACTCCATCTGCAAATAAAAACATCATTTAAGAACAAAATAAATATCATCCAGTTTTATTTCAACCATGTGACCCTGGACCACAAAACCAGTCTTAAGTAGCATGGGTATATTTGTAGCAATAGCCAACAAGACATTGTATGAGTCAAAATAATAGATTTTTCTTTTATGCCAAAAATCATTAGGATATTAAGTAATAATCATGTTCCATGAAGATATTTTATAAATTTTCTACCATAAATTTATAAAAATGAAGAAGATGCTAAAAACTTAATTTGGACCATTTTAAAGGTGATTTTCTCAATATTTTACACTTTCTTGACCAAATAATGTCCTACCCTAACAAACCACACATCAATGGAAAGTTTATTTATTCAGATTTCAGATGACGTATAAATCTCAATTTCAGAAAATTGAGGGTCACATATAGATCCAACTTTCTTTTTAATATTTAATACGATTGAGCACTTGAAAGTTTTTCACGTTTTCTTTACAAGGTTCTTGTTCTACTTAAAATCATTTCTACACACCGTTTCTGTAAACACTGTAATATAAAATCACAATTGCCCATCTTTATCCAAATGAAGGCGCATTATGTAAAAAGAGTGTAAAAACAAGTTTCCCTGTATAATGGTGTTTCTACAGCTCTATAACAACAACAAACAATCGTAACACATTACAGTAAGGTTAATTAGTTAACATT
This sequence comes from Labeo calbasu, assembly GCA_019740295.1. Lineage (NCBI taxonomy): Eukaryota > Metazoa > Chordata > Actinopteri > Cypriniformes > Cyprinidae > Labeo > Labeo calbasu. Next base: position 31,524 of record JAHKKF010522325.1, read on the forward strand.
AGTTAATGCACTGTGAACTAACATGAACAAACAATAAACTGTTTTTTCATTACCTAACATTAACAAAGATTAATAAATACTCTCATAAATGTATTGTTCATTGTTCATTCATGTTAGTTAAAGGAGAAGTCCACTTCCAAAACAAAGATTTGAATACGATTTACTTACCCCCTTGTCATCCAAGATGTTCATGTCTTTCTTTCTTCAGTCGTAAAGAAATTATGTTTTTTGAGGAAAACATTTCAGCATTTTTCTCCATATAATGGACTGATATGGTGCCCCGATTTTGAACTTCCAAAATGCAGTTGTAATCAATACTAGCTGAGAAAGAAGGGTCTTATCTAGCGTAACGATCTTTTTTTTTTAAATAAAAATAATACAATTTATATACTTTTTAATGTCAAACGCTCGTCTTGTCTTACTCTGCCTGGACTGATTTTTTTGCGGTTCATGACAGTTAGGGCATGTCGAAAAACTCCCATCTCATGTTCTCCTTCAACTCCAAAATCATCTTACATCGCTGTTTTACCTTTTATGTTAAGGGTGTTTGATCTTCTTTGCATGTTCTCTTTGCAAAGACTGGGTCTGTACTTCTGCAGCGATGTAGGATGATTTTGAAATGATTTTTAAAGTTAAGGGAGAAAATACGATTGGAGTTTTTTGACATACCCTAACTGTCTTGAACCAGAATACACAGAGTTCAGGCAGAGTAAGACAAGACGAGTGTTTGAGATTAAAAAGTATTTAAATTGTATTTCTTTAATGAAAATAACCAATCGTTTTGCTAGATGAGACCCTTCTTCCTCGGCTGGGATTGTTTACAACTGCATTTGAGATCGTTTGAAGCTGCATTTAAACTGAATTTTGGACGTTCGGGGCATCATATCAATCCATTATATGGAGAAAAATGCAGAAATGTTTTCCTCAAAAAACATAATGAAGAAAGACTGAAAAAAGACTGAAGAAAGAAAGACATGAACATCTTGGCAGACAAGGGGGTGAGTACATTATCTGTAAATCTTTGTTTTGGAAGTGGACTTCTTTAATACATTAGCTTGTTAACAAATGACACCTTATTGTAAAGCGCTACCGTGTCATTTGTTAACATTAGGTAATGTTTTAAACTAACAATGAACGATACATTTATTATGCTATTTATTGATCTTTGTTAATGATAGTGAATAAAAATACAGTCGTTAATAATTAGTTCATGTTGCATTAACTAGTGTTACCAAACACAACTTGTAATTTCAATGATGCACTAGTAAATGCTAAAATGAACATTAACTAAGATTAACAAATGCTGTAGAAGTATTGTTCATTCTTAGTTCATGTAGTTAATTAAAATAAAATAAAATAATAATTCTTAAAAACACATAGTCTGTCAACTACAGACATGTTATCAATTAAACTATCAGTTATGCTTATTATTATTATCACTATTATTATTGTTATTAAAAACTAAAAATTATTACACACAATAAGAAATATATCTTTATTGTAATAACACTATTTCATATTAAAAATATAAAAAGTTTTATTTTACGTAAAACTGCAGGATGCCTTATTAAGGTCTAAGATTTTATTATAAAATATTATATTAAGATAAAATTCTTAATTTATCCATATCTTTAATAAGAAGTGCATCCACTGAGAAAACTAAATTTCTTTTTCATGTTTACTTTAGATTTCTATAGAGAAAAGTATTATTTTTTCAGTTTTAAACCAATGCAGAGTGGTGCGAGCATTATGAAACACTACAAACATGTTTTATTCATGCTCTCATTCGTACTTTTAATAGCTTATTTTCAAGCAAATATTTAAACCTCGTTTGATTCATTTCAGTGTATCAGTTCTTTTGAACTGTATATCTGAATTTAAAACACTTTGACATTTGACATTTATTTTTTTAGAACAAAACGTGTATGTAGGTAAATTGCAGTTTATTATTACATATTGAGATCTAAATGAATACAGAGATGGCAATTATTTTTTTTATGTTAGTATATAATATACAAAACACACAAAATATATTTGAATGTATAAAATATATTTTGAATCTGTTTTCAGAAAATGTATTTTAAAGTTGCTGAAAAATAATTTTGCTTCTGAAATATGATCATGTGTTGTTTCACCATTTTTAAGAAGATCATTTTTTGCAGTGTTTGTGGTCTGACCTTGTTCGCTGGGTTCTGTCTCTGGTTTCTTGATGGTGAGGTCCAGCGGGGAGTCCTGGTCTGCCATGAGAAGCTTGCTGAGGACGGGATTCTGTGCGGAGGCAGCGGTGCCGGTACCGGTGCCGCCACAGACGGGAGCGGGTGTGGAGGCGTCCGGCTCCAGCGAGGGCGCTTTCGGCAGGCTTTGGTCCTTGGTGCCGTTGGGCTGGGACTGGGGTTGGGGTACGTCCTGAGTTGAGCTGGTTTTTGAGGTATATTCGGCAGCGAACTGTCGGATCATTCGCTGCATGATCTCACGAGCCACTAGAGGAATGTGGGGGTCTGTAAATCTCGGGAGGTCTGCTGAGAGAAAACACATGAAGGAATGAGCGCACGGGTATATTTGTAGCAACAGCCAACAATACATTGTATGGATCAAAAATCAAAATTTTCTAGATATTTTGTACATTTCCTACCGTAAATATATCAAAACTTAATTTTTGATTAGTAATATGCATTGCTAGAACTTCTTTTGAACAACTTTAAAGGTGATTTTCTCCGATTTTTTTTTTTTTGCACCCTCAGATTCCAGATTTTCAAATATCTCGGCCAAATATTGTCCTGTCCTAACAAACCATACATCAATGAAAAGCTTTTCAGTTTTCAGATGAATAAATTGACCCTTATGAATGGTTTTGTGGTCTAGGGTCACATATATTACATTCTTTTTGAAGATAAAGAGAAATAGATTTTAGCTAAAAAATATAAAATCTAGTTTTTCTAATCTGTCTTTTTTTTTTTTAGAAATATTTTACATTTTAATTTTAGTTATAGTAATTTAGGTGCGTTTTTTTTAAATTAGTTTTTAATGTTCTAAATTAATTTCAGTTTGAGATATACATTAGTTTTCATTGTATTTAATGTTTTTTTTATTTATTTAAATTTTAGTTATTTTATTTTTTAGTGTTATTTTAGCTACAAAACATAAACGTCTA
>JAHKKF010522330.1:6272-31650 GCA_019740295.1 Labeo calbasu
TTTATTTTATTTTATTTTATTTTATTTTATTTTATTTTATTTTATTTTATTTTATTTTATTTTATTTTATTTTATTTTATTTTATTTTATTTAGTTTTATTTTATTTTATGACCACAGTTAATCAATTATTATAATTAAAAAAAAAAACATGAATGTTATATTAAATTATTTTATTTTGTGGTTTATATATTATAATAATTTACTGTTATATTTCTGCTGCAGACCATACCTAATCAATTATTATAATTATTTTTAAAAAATGCATTCATGCATTAAAATAAAATTCATTTTAATTCATTTTATTTTATTTTATTGTTTATACATATTATAATGTTATGCATATTATAATAATTTACAATTATATTACCTTTCTGCTACTGAACAAAACCTAATAAATTCTTATAATAATTTTTACATATACATTAATGTTTTATTATTGCCTTTTTTCACTGCCAGTCATGGTGTTCCTTAGAAAGCAGAGCTGTTGCGTTAATGCGAATATAATATAATATAATATTAACAACTGCATCTGTCTTTTTACATCTGTCACAACTTTAAATAAATTATTAGACAAATATATTATAATATATATATATATATATATATATATAATATATTAAATAAAATGTATATTTAAAATATAGTACACCATTATTTTATTTTATTTTATTTTATTTTATTTTTACATATTTTTCCTAAAGCATTTTTTGAAGTCTCATCTTGATTGATGTGTGCTTACAGTAGCTGTTGTACCAGTCATGAGGGTGTTTGTTTAGAAGGCATAGCTGTGCTTTGCCTCCACATGTCTGTCAGTCTTTTCACTTCTAGATATGCTTTTTTGATTGATAAAACCTAAAAGCACAGTCTGGCCATGTTTCCACAAGCGCCAATTATTCTGGGAATGTTTGGATAGGTGGGAAACCCAGACAAATCCTTTTATCATGAACTGTAGGCTGGTAAAAGATGATTCTTTTCTGCCCTTTTCTTTGTGACTTGGGCAACTTGCTTCACTGGCCATCTTTAGATCTACTGTGTGGTTTCTGGCCTTGTGGGGTCATTGTTCGACTTCGTTTCCCAGCTCCACCGTAAGCCTCCAGACTGACTCATTACTGCCGGTTTCCATGAGGACAGACCCGGAGGCTACGCTACGGCTTTACCTGTTTGTTCACGGTGCAGGTAACAAGTAGTCTTCTTGACAGTCAGGACTTTGTATGTGCATGTAACCATGACTCACAAAGATGCATGTACCTGAGCGTGTTTTTTGTCTTTTAACAAGACGCAGACAGACTTACAGGTTCCCACAGGAAAGAGAATATCGTAGCCCTCAAAGTCAACATCTGCAACAATTTGGACTGCTGTCGGTGTTCAAGCAATAGACCTGACTGCTCAAGCATCAGTCAGACAGGCCTCAGAGATTAGGCTGAGAAATCTTGTACGGCTGCGTTCTCTCAAAGAGAATGTGTTAAAAGTGCTCGCTTGATCCACGAGTCCCTGAAATGACCTTGTTCAGAGACTAGTGCTGTATTATGAAGGCTTTAAGTGAAACACACATTTCAGTAGAAGCAGCAATGCGCAGATCCAATATAGATCTGATATATATGTTTTACTCTGAATCATGTAGTCCTTGTAATAGTAGTTACACAATAGTAATTTGGTTTCACTAGAGACGTGTGCATATATAATAATGATAATAACAATATTAATAATTATATATATGCATGTATATATTATAAAGTAAAATCTAAAAGAATTCTATATTATATATATCTATATGATAAAAAGTAAAATAAAAATTGTATATAATATTTTTAAATAATTACTAAAATAATTATAAGATACATACATAATATTAATTGTTGTATAATAATATAACAACAGTTATTATTACAAATAATAATGATAATTATACAAAAAAAATAAGTTATAAGGTACATATATAATAACAACAGTTATTATTACAGAGTATATATATATATATATATAATATTACATATGGCCACCAGCCAGACTGTATTTTTTATTATTAAAAATATGTAATATATGATATTATTTTAGATTTATTTTTTTATTATATAAATTAAATTAATAATATTCAAAATCATTATTATATATAACTTTGTAAACTGTATAATTGTTTTTACATAATTGAAATCTTAAACGTTTTACAGTTATTCATATATTATAAATTATAATATTATATTAAATATATGTTAAATTAAAATTATATAATGGCCACCAGCCAGACTTTATAATTATTTTTTGTATTTTTTTTTTTAAATAATTTTATTTTAGAGTTTTTTTTAATTATAGATACTAAATTAGTAATATTCAATATTCTTATTATTATCATTATAATATATAACTTTGTAAATGGTATAATTATTTTTACATAATTGAATTTTGAAACTTATTAAAATTATTCATATATTGTAAATTATAATGTTATATTAAAGATATGTTTGTTTTATTGTTATTATATGTAATAATAACTGTTATTATATTATTATATAATAATTAAAATTATATGTGGCCACCAGCCAGACTTTACAATTTTTTTGGATTTTATTTTTGTATTACATAAATTATATTATTAATGTTCATTATTATTATTATCATATAACTTTGTAAACAGTATAATTAAAATGTTAAACTGATTATTTAAATTATTCATATATTATAAATTATAATGTTATATTAAAAATTTGTTTGTTTTATTTTTACACCTGTATTTTATTGTTTAAATGTGTGCAACAAGATCAAATCTGTACCAGAAAATCTTGAACTGGTTGACATTGTAAATACAGCCCAAATGTTGTGAAATGTTGTTGGTTTTATCTTGGATGTTTTTTAAGGTTATAAAGAGTGCTTGCTCAGCTAAAGAGCTGTCAGACGGCCTCCTGGATGGAATTGTTCTCACAGCTGTAATTATGTGGTAAAGCCCTGTTTTTGTAAACCATCGCTCTTTGTTTCTTCTCTCTCCGTTGCTCTTTCTTTCTGAAAGAGGAAGTTCTCTCATGGCTGAAGTATGTAAGGTCTGGCCTTCGGCAAGGTCCTCAAGAGGAACCATGACTTTATCTCCCTCACATACAATATCAACTTTGCAGCCGTTACTGAAGCCAGAGGAGCTGCCGTTGAGATTTTGCAGCTGTCGGCTCTCAAAAGTGTGGTTTTCTTTCCTGCCCTCATACTTGTATGCATAACACTCAGGCCTGGTGGGCAAGTATTGTTTAGCTATATAAAACAAGAAAACGGCTCAGCAGTTGGGTTGAATGTTTTTTTACAGTGCACTATTAAAGATGTTGTTGATCACTCAACAAAGCTGTAAATGGAGTTGTGATTGCATTAGCAGTGTTTTGCGCATACCTCACACTGGCACGTTGTTTCCGAGTAAAGCCGCAATGGCGTTCGAATAGTCTTCCAGTCTCCACTGTTAATAACAGCTTTTGCTGTCCACTGTGTGAATTTTTGTGGCGTATCAATTGTGGATTGCCTACCGTTTCACAATTTTATTTAAACTGTAAAGATGGCACAGTCTCATTGTGTATATGACTCAGAGTTGATTCACTCTTGGTTTACATTGTAAGGGACGCTGAAGACATGTTTGCCCTTGTTGTTTTTTTAAGAGTGCGCATGAACGCACACACCAGAGTTTCTGCACTGATTTTGAATCTGTTTAAAACCAAAAGGAATCTGTTTTTTAAAAATATAATCATTAATAATAATTATTTTGGTAATTATTCTTGCGATTAATCGAGTAATCTGATAATTACAATTTATTTTTTAGTAATAAAAATAGACTTTTGGTCATATGGTTTTTTTAAAGTGTCCTAATATTGTGTTTGGAGTCCCCTACAATAGGTTTAAATGCATGTAAGGTCAGAAAACATTGTAATTTTCTCTTAATATAAATTTATACATGGAGTTCGTTATGCAGTATTGAGAAATGTCCGTAAACCCCTCCTTTCTATAGCATACTCTGCACTAATTGGTCAGCTGGCCAAGTCTGTTGTGATTGGTACAGAGAGGAGTGCTTGAGCGAGCTTTAGCAAGCGCTACCATCTGTGTTGCCAAGTCTGCGGTTGTTTTTTGATGTCCATGGGTCAAAGTGACCCCAGTAATGTCATATTTAGCCCCTGGAATGTGACTTTTCAAAACATGATTGGGCTAGTTTTGAGTAGCTATTGGGTGGGTTTGTTGTGAAAACCTGGCAACCCTGCACCTTTACATAAAACAGTAATACAGTGCTCAAATCCATTCTTAAAATCATGACATTTTGTTTAACACTTATGCAAGCGAATCATGCCGACAGCTAAAGTTTAGAGATATTTTGAGCATTCACTTGAAAATGTACACATAATGTATCAATCGTACTTACAGGTTGTGGTTCGGAGACGCTTGTTGGTCCAAATAAAGAAGATTAGAAGCCAACGAAGATAAAAGCCAAAAACTTGCTTTCACAGCGTTCTTGACGTGATGTAAACACACTAACTTGTGGACGTGTTTGTGGGCAGATCAGACTATTTTGCGGGAAGGCAGGGATTAAACTAATGTGTTACCGAGTGACGTAGATTGGTAACAAGCGAAAGATTTGAAAATATGACGATTTGTTAAGGTGATTCTGAGTCAAATCTTTCTTTTGAGAGACAATGTCTTTATGTATAATGCACTTTTTTGATTAACAACTTTGCAGACTGTTCACATTACAATCTGCAAAAAAGATATCTTTCGAAAACCCATATGACCTGCTCTTTAAAATACATATATAATAGCAATGAGGAAATAATAATTAATTCAAATCAAGTATCAAAAGCAAGTAATCATATGGTTTTATTGAACAAAACTGTAAAATACATAATGTTTTATAAACAATAGAGCTAACGTATGTTATGCATTATAACAAATGCCTGCAGAGGGTGCCAACAGCCTGACGATTGTTTTTAAACTTTACAGCTCGCTCTAATCCTTGTTTAAAATTGGCTAAACAACATTTAATTAAAATGTCCATTTAATCTTTAATATTTGGCCTTTTCTTTATGACTGAAAAGCTACAGTCACTGTAATTTCTTGAATATGGGGACATCAAAACATAAACTCAGAGTGAGGGTTTAAACTTTTATTTTGAAAAGATGGACAGGTAGCATATTGAGAAAGATACTGATGTATTCTTCTGTGTTTGCGTAGTTTCATAAATGATTTACCTTACAAATCTGATGAAATGGTGCACGTTGCGTTCCCAGATGAACGTTATGATAAACCCAAGCTCACAACAATATGCAAAGATGGAGTTCGAGACGCTCCACACATGTAAATGATAACTGTTTATGTAGAGCAGCATTTACTGTGAACAGAGCTGAGCTCTGTTACATTCATAACCTACACACATGTAAATAAATAATGCGCATACATTTATTTAATTGAATCGTAGCGTTCACGATTCACGATAGCTTTATGCTTTGTTAAATAGGTTTAATATATCATTCAGCCTGGGAAAGCGGTCTAATAATGTGTTTAATGGATTCTCGCCCATGGAATGCACCACTTCCTGTATTTTGCCGGTTACTCTACATTTTTCAAATGAGTACTCTAATAAAATTAGAAGATTCGAGAATAAAAGACTAGTCTGATTCACAAACAAAGGACTCTTATGAGCTGGTTCTGTTAAGGAATCAATCAATATGACTCACAAACTAATTTTTGTGTCTAAATCAGTCAGTCAAGGAATCAGGGAAATTAACTAAAGTCTGACACACTGGCTAAATATTTATATGAAAATGACAAAATGTTACAAAAATAGTATTGTATGTTCTGTTTAGGACAAAATACTGCGGGAAACATTGACACACATATACTCACTCCACACAAAATCACATCAGCCATGTGAGCAGAAGCCCCGGGGAGCTTGTCTGTGGATGAAGTCTGATAAATTCATTTTGTTTTCTCTAGGCTGAAGCGGAGAGACAGAAAGATTGTCTGATGTGTCTGTCTCTACCATGTCTCATGACTATGAGCCTATTAGCTCTCATCAGAGATATAGAGTTAGTAGTATTTTTACCACAGACGTTGTTGAATTTTTCATCAGATTGCATGGCATGTTAATTAACGTAAAAACTGCAAGTCTGTAAAGTATTTTCAATTTCAAATGCGTATTTATTATCACTAATTTAATCACTTATTCGGTCATGGCTCACAGGTGGAATGCTGTGTGATTCTGTTTCAGCCTTTGTTTGTGTCATATGTTGATTTTGTGTGTATTTGTGTGCAGATTAGATTGAGCGGTCAGACGGTCTGCTCTGATTAATCACTGAGCAGTCAAGTGAAGCCAGAACGTTTGCAGTCCATGTTTGTGTGACCGACCGATTTAATGGCTGCACAAACCGTGTGTTGTTTTGATCTCACATCAGTCAAAATGAACGAAACGGAATTGAGCTGACCAACCCTGGTCAGCTGTGTGCATTTGCACATATGTCATACGTTCATTTCCATACAAAATGCGTGTGCAGGAAGTAGGAAGAGACTTCGTAGGCAATAATGATATTGGTTCCGGCACTGGGATCAAAGGTCAATGAGCTACTGTGAGTTAGAGGACGGGAGATTGATCAGTTCAACTGATGATCGATTGATACGAAAGCCTTGCACACAGATAGATGGGTACACATTCATGCAAACAGACTCAGCAGTCATGGGCAATAATTCACTAGGCTGACTGCAAGCCAGCTGGACCCCAAAACTACCCACCAAAAAGACCCCCCTCCCACTTCCACCCCTTTACCCCTCCTTTTAGGCATGTGTCAGCTGCACCCGTTCCCCAGGCATCCCCGTGCCTCCGGGTCTGTCAGGGTATGCTCGGTTCATCCGCCCCCCTTTTTTTCTAGCCTCTTTGTCCATTCATTGGGGATTAGTGTTATTGAATTATGCTACAGCCCTGTCACTCTCCCTAGATCACAGTTTTACTCCCTCCTGCCGTCTCTGTAGGGGGCTACGCATGGGAGGGCGTCTGTCCGGGGTCAGGCCCCCTGACGCACGGCTGAGGGTGAGAGGAAGTGCAGGCCCGTGAAGCGTGACTTCCTCTACCTGGGATGAGTGCCATTGAGCACCAAAAGAAGTGACAAGCTGCTCGCTTGATGGATGTGGGGGATTGTTTGATTCCATCATTAATGTTTAACACATCATGAACAGGACCACATGGAATCTGTGCCTGTGGAAACACACATCAGTTAACACAAATTAATTTAGTAAATATTTTATTCATTATAAGGAAAAGACAAAAAGTAAAAAATCATGAATCTGTATCTAGTGTTGGTCGGTATTAAGTGGCAGCTGACGTTTGGGGGAACCACATCCCTTATAATGTTTATTGGTTACTAGTCTGATTTCAGCTGCCATTAGAGGAATAGTTCACTCAAAAATGAAAATTACTCATGATTTACCCACCCTCAAACCATCTTAGATGAGTTTCAGATGAGTACAGTTGGAGTTATATTAAAAATGTCCTGGCTCTTCCAAGCTTTATAATGGCAAAGAATGGGTGTTGAGATTTCGAAGCCCAAAAAAGTGCATCCATTCATCATAAAAAGTACTCCACACTGCTCCAGGGAGTTAATAAAGGCGTTTTGAAGCAAAGCAATGCAGTTGTGTAAAAATATCCATATTTAAAACTTTATTACCCATAGTCTCTAGCTTCCACTAACTGTCGTACACGCATTCACGAGAGAGTGGCGCTTCAGCAGATAACGCACAATGTAGGCATGGCGTAAACAGAAGCACTGTAGAGAGAGCAAAGCGAATAAATTAGAAGTACAAAACGAGAATTTGTAAAGAAAAATGTTGGAGAATTTTGATATAAGCCAAGTGGAGCCTGGTTTTCCTTTGCTGTAAAGAAAACTTTGTTCTTGTGAGACTAGCATATTTTCACCGGAGCTTACGCTACGCCTACATCCTACTTCAGCCGCAGGAACGCCACTCTCTCGTGAACGTGCGTCGACAGTTAGCGGACTCTAGATATTATCATTTTTAAAGTTGTAAATATGGATATTTCTCTTACACAAATGCATTGATTTGCTTCAGAAGGCCTTTGTTGACCTCCTGGAGCTGTTTGGACCACTTTTATGATGGATGGATGCAATTTTTTGGACTGCGAAGTCTAAACACCCATTCACTGCCATTATAAAGTCTAATAGAGCCAGAACATTTATTAATATAACTCTGATTGTATTCATCTGAAAACAGTCATATACACCTACAATGGCTTGTGGGTGAGTAAATCATGGGGTCATTTTAATTTTTGGGTGAACTGTCCCTTTAAGAATGTAGTATTCTCAGCTTCTCTTAACACAAGTTGAAATTCATTCTTCAAACAAATGACTCATTTGAGCCAGTTCATTTAAGGAATCAATCAAAAAGACTCAGGCTTTGAATAAATCATAATGGTTACTGAATTACAGCTGATGGATGACTAAATTACCACTGACGGAGACTCACCAATGGATGAGAAAAAATATATCCACACTGTTTTATGCATCTTTTTAATAAATGTAATTTTTAAAATTACCTATTTATATAATATGTTTACCTATTAAATAAAATAAATAAGGTAAAAAAGGTGCATAAAATGGTAGGGTTTTTTTTTTGTAGGCCTCGAGTAGCTCGTCTATTAACAAAGTCTGGCAAATTCTTTTTTTTTCTGTATTTTTAACTTCATTCAACGCATCATTCTATGTATTCCGTCCTCCCAAATCAATGCAGGAAAGTCATTTCTATTTGGACTTGCTTAAGACTCAAAGGGAGCAATGGACTGAAAGCGAGAAGTACAGAAAAATGGAAAGGGGCAGGAGACAAAGCTTGCAGCCTTGCAGACGCCAGGGGAGATGTCTGTCTTTCCACCCGGCTACCTGCGCACATGAGTGTCTGAACCCATCACCTTGGTCTGTCTGTATCCTAGCGCCCTACATACTTTAGCAACAGGCCCTTTAATTCCAGATCTTCATGGGCACCATCGGAAGTCAGCAAGAAACTCGCCAACGTTAAACACCACTCGTTCACTAACCAAAACTGCTAGGCGGTTAAATACAGGGCTTGCTAAGCATACCTCTGGAATTTATAAGCTATTTTGTAAGTAATACATGTCCATTACCATCTAAGGGAGCCACAGTATTTGTTTTAAATATAATGTAGCAAAAACAACATACTAAAATGGCCCCACATCCATCTACACCCCCGTCTCGGACGCCCCATGGCTCAGGCGCAAGACTGAGGTCAAATGACACACTCACACACAAATACACGACGTGTTTTATGCTTTTGTTGGGCTTCACGCCTCCTCTTGAGCCCTCTGTTCCACAGAGCAGCATCAACACTTCCTGTTTAAGAGCCCTCGGGACTTTGCGTTCACATGCACACATTTTTCACTCTTTCTGACTCTCCCAAACACAAACTCATTTACCTCATCAAAGCATAGTTTTGCGTATCCCCACTAAGACAGAGGCTGTTTTCAATGCCTCTTACATATGGAGCCCATTATTCAGGCTTTATTTATTCACACAAAAGGTGGGGGTCCGGCCAACCATAAAGTAAGGGAAAGACTGAAAGAGAAACAAAGGGAAAGATGAGCAGACTGTTTTATGTCCAGTGTCAAGAATGTTAGTCATTTGAACAGAAAGAAAAATGTAGGAAAGCACAAAAAAAACTGTTAATGAATATCTAACCATATATGGTGAAAATTGTAGGTTTATCAAGACAGTATTATCATTTTCTGTAAAATATTGTAAATATCACAGTTTTTAAGAAGTACAAGTAAAGAAGTAAAGACTTACCTCATAATTTACAGTAAAATTCTATATTTAAGAAGAGTGAATTCATTTTGGATTAAGTACATTATGCTTTTCTATGTTAAATTGGTCTGTTACAAATCTGAGAGGATAATTTTTTACAGATACATATTAATGTTTTAATATTGTAAAAGAAAAAACATTTACAATATGACCCATATGTCACCATATAAAGCAGGTTTAAGTAGTCGAATATATATAGTCAGTGTATTTTTGATTTTCTGTCAAGTCTTTAACCACAAATTTATTTATTTTTTTTAACAAGAACATTTCTCTCCCTGTCATAAAATTGGAGGAAATGAGACAAGGGAAGGCTGTAAATTCCTGATAGGACCAAGATCGGTTTTGTAGACAAAACAATCTAGGTGTTAAGACCAATTTCTTCATATTCTAACCACCAAATGAGAGAGGGACAGAAATTTTTAGAAAGCACACTGTTCAGTTGCTGAAATTGACCAACAGGAAACCCGAGTGTTTCTGGCCTGAATCTGGACAAACACAGAGCCGACTGGACGGAGTCTGTGGTGAGAGGATAAAAGAGAGGAAGAATGAGCGAGGGAAAGAATTTGGTGTGTTCTTTCATTTTTGGCTCTTAGTTCTCCATATAAAGAATGGGAACGTAACTCTACCTGTTCTCAGAGGAAAGGAAAATGACAAATCTTTTAAGTATCTGAATTGTTTCTCATAGAGAGGTTAAATTAAAATGTTTGCATGTGTATCATGCTTCTCAGATTTTAATTAAAAAAAATCATTTCTCATCAAATTCCTATAAGACAAACTTATCTGGTTGTGCTAAATTTTATAGTATTTAAAAAAAAATATTTTTAGTGAAAATTAGTGATCGCAATCGTGATTAATCGCATCCAAAGTAAATGTTTTTTACATAATATATGTATGTCTACTGTTTATATTTATAATGTACACACACATACAGTAAAAATTAAAAAAATATATAATATATAATTGATATTATATATAAATATATTTATTATATAAAAATAACATATTTTTCTTAAATATATACATGCATGTGTGTGTATTTATATATATATATATATATATATAAAGCGCTGAGCAGCGATTAATCGCGATTAATTGCATTCAAAATAAAAGTTTTTGTTTATATAATGTGTGTACTGTGTATATTATGTATATATAAATACACACGCATGTATATATTTACGAAAAATATGTTATGTTTATATATTAAATATATTTATATAATCAATTATATGAATATAAATGTGTACATGTAAATATTTTCAAAATATATACTGTATGTGTGTGTATTTCTATATAGGTACATAATAAATATACACAGTACACACACATATATTATATAAACAAAATCTTTTATTTTGGATGCAATTAATCACGAATAATCGTTGCCCAGCACTATATTATATAAACAAAAACTTTTATTTTGGATGTGATTAGTCGTTGCACAGCACTAATAATAAATATACACAGCACACACACATATATAAACAAAAACTTTTATTTTTGATGCGATTAATTGCAATTAATTGTTGCCCAGCACTAAATTTACATAGTACACACACATATATTATATAAACAAAAACTTTTATTTTGGATGCGATTAATCATTGCTCAGCACCAATAATAAATATACACAACACACACACACACACATATATTATATAAACAAAACTTTTATTTCGGATGCAATTAATCGCGATTAATCGTTGCCCAGCACTAATAATGAATATATACAGTACACGCACATATATTATATAAACAAAAGCTTTTATTTTGGATGCAGTTAATTGTTGCCCAGCACTAATAATAAACATACACAGTACACACACATATATAAACAAAACTTTTATTTTGGATGCGATTAATCGCGATTAATCATTGTCCAGCACTAGTAATAAATATACACAGTACACACACATATATTATATAAACAAAAACTAAATTTGGCTGTGATCAATCGTGATAATCACTTCACAGCACTAGTGAAAATATCTGAACATTCTTACAATAGAATATTATTTGACACAAAACTGTATAAAATAAAACTTAAGTAATTTAAGTAATTTTTTCTTCCCCCATTTAAGAACGAAATAAAATAAGAATAAAAATGTTTTGTAGTAAGTTTATCCAGAAAAATATCCTGATATAGAACAATTTTTGTATAGCACTGTATTTCAACAATCATCTTATTTGTGTCTTTTCATTTTTTCGTAAGAATAGAAACATTTGAGTGCAGACAGAAAGACAAACAGATGGAGACTGAGAGTCTGTCCTTGGCCATCTTATTCAAAATGACCATTTTTTAATTGATTTCTGCTTTCATTCCTTTAGAATATGTTATTTGGCAACACACAGATGCAGTCCAGCTCACTAAGTCTTGAACAGCCGATACAAAATGCAAAACATTCGCTCTCCATCTCATTATAACAAACGTCTGCCTCTTACGAAAACAATAGAGTGCATTAAATCAACAGCAACTGCTTTTGATTTGCTATTCAGTCAGTCATGGACACAGCGTCTCGATCGGGCTGCCAGAGCCAGACGTTACCTCACAAAGCCAGTTTAGAGTGAGGAAATGCTTTATGGTGCAGGTAATGCAGTGCAGCATCACTCCACAGAGACGGACAGGCAGACACAGATATCCAGTAGCTTCTCAATGCCAGTCGGGACAAATCAACCCAACCCCTAGCGCAAGACCTGCTCTTCAACTCTCAGTCTCGGTAATAAAGCATAATTGGAGAGTATGACACATGCTAGATGTCCTATTTTAAACAGTCTAATATTTGTGCAATCCTGTCGGCTAGAACATTAATTTCTAGTGTCTAAGCAGCTGTACCTGAATGGGCTGTCAGCATTTGAAATAATTTGATTCACATTTGACCCACATTGGACAGCAAGCTGTCATTCTTTTCCATAATGAGGCTCTCTGAGCGCGCCCTAGGGCCTAAGCACTGGACATTTGGAGGGGGGGTCACACACACACTCACCCGAGGCTCTTTTCCTCAATTGTCTATAGCACAACTTTCCTCCTGCCATTCGTGGTTTCCTCATCGTAGATGAACGTTATCATGCCTTGTTTCCGCATACAGTTAGCACACTCAAATTAGAGGCGCGCACACACACACAGTGGTTGGGCACTGACCGGCAGTAATGGCATTAATGGTTCTGGCCTACATACAGTGTCTTCCAGGCTTGTGTGTTTGTGTGTGTGGAGCGCACAGCCAGACGAGAGAAGGAAAGGTTAGATTTGCATACATAATAACTGAACCGAACTTCAAAACATGTGGCGGCTGAACAATGATACTGATGTTAGATAGTGTTTAAAATAACATGTTTGTCTCACAGAGCCAGACTTTTGACTATTGCCATGAAGTCTGGTCTATTCTGAAGTTTACAACAGCCAAGAAGCGCACACTTGGACAGGAAAAGCAGTCTAAATGTAGTAAAATCAATGTTTTTACAACCCGTTTAGAGGTGGGTATACTCTGATGTACAGCTGAGGTCAAAAGTTTACATCCCCCTTTCAGAATCTGCAAAATGTTAATTGTTTTACCAAAGTAAGAGAGATATCATAGAATATGCATGTTATTGTTTATTCAGTACTGACCTGAATATGATATTTCACATAAAAGATGTTTACATATAGTCCACAAGAGAAAATAATAGTTGAATTTATAAAAATGACCCGGTTCAAAAGTTTACATCCCCTTGATTCTTAATACTGTGTTGTTACCTGAATGATCCACAGCTGTGTTTTTTTGTTTAGTGATAGTTGTTCAAGAGTCCCTTGTTTGTCCTGAACAGTTAAACTGGCTGCTCTTCTTCAGAAAAATCCTTCAGATCCCACAAATTCTTTGGTTTTCCAGCATTTTTGTGTATTTGAACCCTTTCCAACAATGACTGTATGATTTTGAGATCCATCTTTTCACACTGAGGACAACTAAGCAACTATTACAGAAGATTCAAATGCTTACTAATCCTCCAGAAGGAAAAACCATCTAAGAGCCGAGGGGGTGAAAACTTTTTGAATTTGAAGATCAGGGTACATTTATCTTATTTTGTCTTCTGGGAAACATGTAACTATCTCCTGTAGCCTCTGAAGGGCAGTACTAAATGAAAAAATGTGAAACGTACACATCTCCATTTTGTTCAAAAGTTTTCACCCCCAGCTCTTAACACTGACGAAATTGTTAAATAAAGTTGTTGTTTTTGTTTTCTTTGTGCACAAAAAGTATTCTCGTCGCTTCATAGCATTATGGTTGAACCACTGATGTTGTGGAGAAGTTTTGACATACCCTGACATTTGTGCTTAAATACTACTGAATACGTTATTCTGCTAAATTATGCTGTCTAAACCATGAAATAAAAATGTGTGGCAGCTGCTAAATCATATAGAGAAGGACTTAGTAAGCAGGAAAGAGTGCAATATTTTGACAAACTAAAGTTAATAGGTGGTAAAGATACGTACAAGCAGTATTAATTAAGATATAAGCATAATATTTCACATACCTGACCAGAAGTGATAAGAACAAACAGGAATGTTGTCAAGATTCTTGCTCTGGAAATCCTGGTTCAGTTTGGCCATCCACAATTGCCTTTTGTTCCTCAGACACGTTTTTGCACTCTTCTCCTTGATTTGATATGACTTTTGGCAGTCTATAGTACTTTTCCCAGTCCAACCGATTAGTACAGCCCAAAACATAGCAATTATTGACCATTTTCAGCAGCAATAATCAGCAAAATATGCAAGTTGTAGTCGGTTCAGTGGCATTGATTACATTCAGTGCCGCCAATATGACCAACTGATGACGCGTTGTGAAAACACTTTTTTTTTTTTTGTTCAGTGGTCTGTCTCTGTGAAATCAGTCAAACACTGTTACCTCAGATACGTTTAACACTGTGGTATTTTGACCTTTTTTTCTTCAGCCCAAGTTCATATTTCACTCCAGATGTATGAAATGGCCTGAAGTTATGCTTCGAGTTATATTTTCATTTAAGATTTACCGCTGTAAGGCCAAAAACATACTCAAGTTCGTGAACAGATATTAGCTAGCTACATAAGCTAAATGTTATGTCTCAAAAGAATTATAGATTACATACATATTTGTTAATGTTTGTTTGACTTTGAGGCCCGGAATATGCAAGTATGCAAACGCAAAAGCTTTTAGCTACACAATCTAAATGCTAATTCCAAAGGTATTTATTATGAGGGATGCTATAGCTATTAGCATAAACTGTCAATGTAAACAGATTAATGCTAGCGTTAAAAATGGCTTTTCCTGTCTTTCAGCTGAATAACTGTTGTGGCCTAGCAATTGTTTTGAAGCAAAACTTCCTGAGAAAGTTCGCTATTGCTAGCTAGCTTTCTAAATAATTTTGAAAAAATGTATACAAGAATATTATCAGCATATTAGAGTGATTTCTGAAGGATCACGTTACACTGAAAACTGGAGAAAAAGCTAAACATTTAGTAAAAACGAATTAGCTTTCACAATATTAGCTTTTACTAGACGAGCTAAACATACTACAGTATCTGCACACTTGCATGCATTATGTTCTGGCCTAAGAGCTTAACAGTCATAGCTCAGGCATTTCCTTCCTATTTCACCTCTCACCCTTCCTTTAAATCCGTCTGTACTTACAAAGGTGCCGAAAGAAACCGTAATAAGTGGAAATATATATCAGCTTTCCTGTGTTTCTTAGGGAGGGTCGTTTGTGGAAGGCAAGCCTCAAATCCCCCTCCAGGCCTTGCCGCACCTCTATTCCTATAATATATTGAACGACCGAGACAATAACACACGTCTGGTTTCCACCTCCCTATGGTTCTGTCAACGTGATTTGCTGCAACCAGGGAGTGCTTAGAACCGGCATGGGGTATGGTCGTCTACTGCTGCTCCAGCCCCCCATATATGTGCGTCCTCTGTATACGAGGGCACGGCAGCATGTCATTAAGGGGTGATGGAGGTGTACACTGACGACAGCAGGAAGCGAAGGACCTCAACTGAATTTATAGTTGCAGTCACCCATGAGAGAGGAGAGCTTTGCTGTTATGCCCCCTCCTCTTTACCCACAATGCATAGAGGTTGATTTAGTGGTGATCTTGTCTTTGTAACAAGACCTCCAGGTTTTGTTCAATTATTGATCTGCTAAGGGGGTATTAGGTGTGTGGATGTGTGTGCACTATCAATTTTGATGTGCTCTCTCTTCTCAGTTTAGGACAATGAGACCTGCTAGCAAAAAATCTCAATGATTCCAGTTCATCTGCGTGCTTTTGTCTGTTTTGTGTAAGTGTGTGTATACATTATGAATGAATCAGTAGAGCAGTTCATGTTTTTGTGATATTTTTAGCTTTAAATTTTTTAATAGAATTAAAGTAAAGACCATGTTCCATGAACATTTTGTAAATTTCCTATCGTAAATATAACAAAAGTTAGTTTTTGATAAGTAATATGCATTGCTAAGATTTGCACAACTTTAAAGGCGATTTTCTTTTTTGCACCCACAGATTCCAGATTTGCAAGTAGTTGTTTCTCGGCCAAATTTAAGTTATTTTTTATCCCTAATATTTTAATTATATATTTAAAATTTTATTTGATTTATTTTTATATTTTAGTAATAATTCTTCACATTTATTTGTGTGCTTTTGTCTGTTTTGTGTGTGAATGCATTGTGAATGGATTAGTGGACTAGATCATGTTTTTATGGTTTATTTTAGCTTTGATAATTTAATTAACATGAATGTGAATATTTTTAGTATCAACAACTGATTAAATTGTTTTTTGTTTTTTTTTGTTTAGCTTTAGTTTTTTTTTCCTAATGTTTTAATATATATTTAAGGTTTTATTTGATTTATTTTTATATTTTATTATCAATTCTTCAGGTTTATTTGTGTGCGTTTGGCTATTTTGTGTAGACTAGTTGTTTTTGTGGGGGTTTTAGCTTTAATATTTTTATTAATATTTATGTGAATATTTTAGCATCAGTGACTGAGTAAATTGTTGTTGTTTTTTTAATAATTTAATTATTTTTATCCCTAATATTTTAATTATACAATTTGAGATTTTAGAATGGTTATCAGTAGAATCAGTAGAATGTTTTTTTTTTTTATTTAGCTTTCATATTTTAATTAATATTTATATATTTATTGTATCAACGTTTTGTATCAACGACTGATTAAATAGTTTTGTTGTTGTTGTTGTGATTATTTAAATTATATATTTAAATATTATTATATATAATATATATATTTATTTATTTTATTTATTTATATATATTTTTTATCAACAGCAGTTTTTTTTAAATATATATTTATCTGATTTTAATTTTAACCTTTTATTTTTTATAATTAATATAAGTAATATTTAAATATTTTATTATTATATCAAGTGATTTTTTAGCTTAAACATGTTTTATTAGATTTTAGCTTTTTATATTTTAGTTTTAATGTTTATATAAATATTTATTTTAGTATCAACAACCGTTTTTTGTGGAAGGTTGTTTTAATATTTTTTATAATATTTTAGTTTTAATATTTTAATATTTAGCATTAATACTGTTAATATAATTAGCTTTGCATGAGGTGAATTTAGAGAATTTATTTATATTGTTTATTTAATTTATTATAGTCATTTATTTTGATTTATCCAATAACTGATTCAATAAGTTAATTCAGTGAATGATTCATCAGACTGATTTAAATAGAAAAATCTTGAGGGTGTGTGTTTTTTTAATGGTCAATTTAAAAGATTCAGTTAGATTTTTAAAAGAATCATTTGATCATAAATTATATACACTGCTTGTGTAGTATGTTTTTGATTTACTTTAAATGACTCCTAAGAAGTAGCTGCTTGTGATTCAAACTACACTGCTTACATTGTTTTTGATTCACTAAAAAGAGCCAGTTCATAAGAATCATTTGCTCAAAAATCTGACTACACTGGTATGTTTTCATTTGTTTGTGAATCTGAATATGTGATTCTTTCGCGTAGCACTGAAAAGCGATAAAGAAAAGCGTGATTTTGAAAATGTATAATTTAACACAATATAGATAAACTATTCCAGTGTCCCTCTAACAAATGCCCACACCCAAACCATCTTAATTTCTGAAAGTGTGTCAAACATATGTGCATGTGTTTGTGCACATATGTTGTGGAAAGCTGTCATACGTGCACGTGTGATCAATTAGCACACATCTCACGAGACTCCCCATAAAGCTGTTCGCAGGACGTATGCACTGCGCAAAACGAGAATGTGTGCTACATTGTGTGTGATTTGAGAGGTTGTACATGTTCTCTGAGTGGGTCAGCGTTGGGGCTTACCACCGTAATACCCCCCGTATCCCGCGGGACGTGTTTCCATGGTTACCGCAACGGTGGCGGCCGATCCTGGGCATTAGGGTTGTGGCCTGCTTTGCTACGGCCACGAAAACAAGCATGCTCAGCAGGTCACATGGCCCTCATCTCCGACTACAGCGGGTCACGTGACCCTTATCGCTTTCTACACCCAGGAGGGCCATCGAACGAGTGGTCAGTCCTAGTAGGACAGTATAAAGCAGATATTGCTTTGAATGAAAACAGCGCATTTGAGGCGTGAGGGGCCAGATAAGCTACAGCAAGTCCGTAGGGAAAGCCAAACAGGTCATCTGATAAGAAGAACCCTGTCTCTCTCACACACACGTACGTTTTCACACACAACTTCTGCTCATACACTGCTTCCAGCAAAAACATCTCTCAGCACTTTGTTAGTCTTTTTCTCTTGTTCTGCTATCCTCATTTCCTCTGTCCTGCTTTCTTTACACGCTTTATACCTCAGTTTCTCTCTCTGTCATGTCTGTGTAGATGTAGAATGGTGCTGTCGAGTGATTAGCGTGAGCTTTAATCAAAGCCTTTACACAGTTGCCTCGCAGGTGGACCAGAAGTTGATTTATTATCATCACAGCTTTCTCTCTCCTCCGCAATCGCTCTCTCAGTTGAATTATTTAGAATTCACTTCAATTAAACCACCAAAGCAGTGCAAAATAAGTTAAATATGGTCAATTATCGTGCAGCTTTCTACAATACTTGATTTTGATTGGGTTCTGTATAAATGACCCTATTGTTTTATTTTATTTTATTTTATTTTTTATTTATTATTTCAAAAGCATACGAATGACACTTTAAGGAACATGCATTATTTCTTTCTTTTGAAAATCATTTGTTTGCTTTTGGTAAAATTGAAATCAAATATTTTTATATTTTATTGTATTAATCAAAAGCATACAGATGACACTTTAAATCACATGCATTTGTAATTGTTTTTTTTTTAATAAAATGTGTGCTTTTGAGAAAATAAAAAATAAATTGATAAAATAAAATGATACTTATTTTGTGTTATTTATTTTTTTATTATATTTTTATTTTATTTCAAAAGCATAGAAATGACACTTCAAGGAAAATGCATCATTTTTTTCTTTAGAAAATTATTTTTTTTTGCTTTTGATTAAAATTAAAATGAAATAAAATAGTATTTTTTAATATTTTATTTTATTAATCAAAAGCATACATATAGCACTTTAAAAAACCACATGCATTTTTATTTTTTATTTTTTAAAAAAAGTGTTCTTTTGATAAAATAAATAAATTAATTAAAATAAAATGTTAAAATATTTAATTTAGTTTAATTTTATTTATTATTATATTTTTTATTTAATTGTATTTCAAAAACATACGAACGACACTTCCAGGAACATGCATTTATTTTCTTTACAAAATGATTTGTTTACTTTTGTTAAAATTAAAATGAAATATTTTAGATTTTATTTTATTATTCAAAAGCATAAATAGTACTTTAAATCACATGCATTTTTAATTGGTTTTTTTTTAGAAAATTATTGCTTTTGATAGATAAAATATAATATAACAAAATACAGTACAATTTTACTTTATTTTATTTATTATTTTATTTTATACTTTATTTCAAAACTATGCAAGTATGAATGACGCTTCAAGGAAAATGCATTATTTTTTCTTTAGAAAATGATTTGTTTGCTTTTAATAAAATAGAAATAAAATAAAATAATATTTTAATATTTTATTTTATTAATCAAAAGCATACAAATAACACTTTAAATCACATGCATTTTTTATTTTTATTTTTCAGAGGTGTGTTTTTGGTAAACAAATAAATAAAATTAAATATATTTTTAATTTAATTTAATTTAATTTTTTATTTTATTTCAAAAGCATACAAATGACACTTCAAGAAACATGCATATTTTTTCTTTAGAAAATGATTTGTTTGTTTTTGATCAAATTAAAATAAAGTTTTATTTATTTATATTTTATTTTATTAATCAAAAGCATACAGATGACACTTTAAATCACAGGCATTTTAATTGTTTTTTTAGAAAAGGATTGCTTTTGATAAATAAAATCAAATAATAAAATAAAATCAAATAATTGTATACTTTTGAGTTGCAAGCAGAATCTGACCTACTTGGTCCATTCTGGGGATCCGGCAACAATTAGGCTTCTGTAAACATCTGGAGGCCCTGAGAGAGACAAATAGATGGCCATTGTGAACCACGCATCATGAGAAAGAAAAGGAAGACCAGATAAGGTCCCTGGTTACTTGTATTGTACCGAGAGAGAGAGAAAAATAGACTGGCCTTATCAAAGGACAAAGGCTGAGAGAATATTACTCCCAAGACGATGAAAGACAATGAACTACATCTGTGTAGAAACAAAAGGAAGAAGAATGCATTTAAAAAACAAAAAAATCCTAGAAATGCACAGAGTAAATAAAATCTGCATGATATTTTTCTGGCTAATAAAGTGTAGCAGTGTAAGTATCAGTGGATGCTCTTTCTAATGCATCTTTAATGAAGTTGGTATGAAGTTCATTAAGTAACAAACATCATCCAACAACCTCAGACAAGCTGCATTTCTGGCCTCTAGAAGCAGAAATGCTTAATTACCAGGATGATAGTCTCGCCTGGCAAGACTTTAGATTTGCGCCATAAAGTCTCGTCCTCATTGCAGCTTATTCTGGCCAAGATCCTCCCACTTAGACAGGAAGAGACAGACGTCTGACCATTGGTCGTGTCATTTAAGGCTGAGATTACTAGGAGGATAAATGAGGGTTTGATTGTGTCTGATCTGAATGAATCTGGCGTTCGTCTCAGTTATTATTATTTTCCTTTTTTTTAAAAAAAAATAAAATAAAAAAGAGCTTGCACTCAGTTCAGTTTCACTGCACTCTTTGTTCACTTTGTCAGATTACAGCCTGCTAACTTGCAATACAATATGATTGTTCTCTAGGGGAGAAATTTGAACTGTTTCCTTTTCTGTTTTCCTTTCAAACTGCAACTTTAGATTTCAGTCACTTTCACTTTCAAGCACTTAAATGATAAGAGAGCGAGCCAGAGAGATGCATTATGTTCACGCGAATGATTTGGCGATACAACAAACGTTTTTGAAGTTTCTTTGATAGTGTGTGCGTAATAATGCACCTATAGATACTAAATTCACCGCAGCGCTTCTGAGCGGCTCGGCTGTCACTAATAATTGTGTTGTCGCTCAGGGTCGTTTTGGTTTCTCTGATCACTTCTGATACCGAACACCCCACTGAGATTTCTTTTTTTCACCAGATCCCAACTGAGATTTGAGATTTATCTCACTCATTTGGCAGGTTCTGCCTAATGCTTTATATAGTTGATGTTTATTATTATATTTAGATGATCTTAAATGGCTACTCTTTATACTTTAAAGGAGAAGTTCCCTTTCAGAATAATAATTGACTCACCCCCATGTCATTTTTTCAGGAGAACATTTTTTCCATTTTATTGGACTTCAGTAGGAACCAACGGGTTGAAGGTTCAAACTGCCGTTTCAGTGCACCTTCAAAGGGCTCTACACGATCCCAGCCAAGAAATAAGGGTCTTATTTAGCAAAACGATCTGTCATTTTCTTAAAAAAATAAAAATGTATGTACTTTTTAACCACAAATGCTCATCTTCCACTAGCTCTGCATGTAAGGCATTACATAATCATGTTGGAAAGGTCATGCACGGTTAGTTCTTCGTCTGTGTACTTAAAAAAAATCCTCATTTTCTCCTCCAACATTAAAATCGTCAAACATTGTTGTTTTACCTGGTTTTGTAAAGGGTATTTGACTTTCTTTGCACGTTCACTTTGTAAACAATGTGTCGGCACTTTCACCTACAGTACCCGTCAAAAGTTTTTGAACAGTAAGATTTTTCTGCCCACCAAGTCTGTGTTTATTTGATCCAAAGTACAGCAAAAGCTGTAAAATTTTTAAATGTTTTTACTATTTTAAATAGCTGTGTTTTATTTAAATATATTTTAAAGTGTAATTTATTCCTGGTTTCAAAGCTGAATTTTTAGCATCATTACTCCAGTCACATGATTCTTCAGAAATCATCCTGATTTGCTGTTCAAAAAAACTATTATTATTATTATTATTATGTTGAAACAAGTTCAGAAGACAGCATTTATCTAAAATAGAAATCTTTTGTAACATTATAAATGTCTTTATCATCACTTTTAATCAATTTAAAGCATCCTTGCTAAATAAAAGTATTCATTTCTATAATATCTTTCTCAAAAAAACAAAACAAAAACCTCTCTCCAAGCTTTTAAATGATATTGTGTAGAATGTTACAAAAGCATTTTATTTCAGATAAATGCTGATATTTGGATCTTTCTATTCGTCAAAAAATCCTGAAATGTACTCAACTGTTTTAAATATTGATAATAATAATAGCAAATCAGCATATTTGAATGATTTCTGCAGGATCGTGTGAATATTAATCTTTGATAACACGAATAAATTACATTTTAAAATATATTCAAATAGAAAACAGCTATTTTAAATAGTAAAAATATTTCAAAATTTTACTGTTTTGCTGTACTTTGTATGAAATAAATGCAGTCTTGGTGAGCAAAAGAGACGTCTTTAAAAAAAACATCAAAAATCTTACTGTTCAAAAACTTTTGACTGGTAGTGTGCGTGATTACGTAATGCGTGTGGTCGAGCTAGTGCAAGATGATCATTTGTGGTTAAAAGTATATAAATTTGTATTTTTTCTTAGAAAATTACCTTTGAAGCTGCATTAAAACTGCAATTTGGACCTTCAATCCACTGTTCCCTATTGTAGTCCACTGTAGGAAGAAAAGTCCTGGAATGTTTTCCTCAAAAACCTTTATTTCTTTTTAACTGAAGAAAGAAAGACATAACATCTTGGGGTAAATTATCAGGAAATTTTCATTCTGGAAGTGAACTTCTCCTTTAAAACTTTAAAACAAAAGAATATTATGTGCACAATCACTGTTAAGTCTTGGTTTTTAATGGCGCTTACTAATTTGTCGGTGGTTTATTTTAACATGCTGTTTTTATGCTGCTTTGATACTCCTTTTATGGGTCTTGCTGTCGTGCTGCAAATGAGAGGGGCCGCGTAATTCATGTTTACACTATTTTTCTCCTCCGCACACAATTAATGGGACACCCAATCTTATAGTAAATACTCTGCCAGCTCTCCATAGCAGAACACCGTACCCTAGCTACATGGATGAAGCCATTGAGAGTATAGCTGAAACGAAAGTCTAAACACTATTAGTCTCATTCTAAGCTAATTTTTGTCATGGACAGCGAAGATTCTTGTTAATCCTGTAAGGTCTCTGAACTTACATCGTGTCTGTGAGAGAGAAAACCTCAGCGAGGAATTCAGCTGCATAATAAATCGTAATGCAAAACAGTTTGGGCCAATTAAGTGCAGAAAAACACCATATAACCACTAGTTCAACATTAGTTTTACCTCAAACTCATTTTCAGTGAGCTCACTTGGATACAATCCACCAGTCTGGCGGTGGTTCTGTCGTTTTAAGAGTTTTCTAAATATAGCCGGCTGGCCGTAGCAGCGAGGCTGCGTGTTGGCATTTTTGGGTAATTAGGAATATTTTTTGATCATGTTTCTCCACAACCCCTTTTTATTCAGATCTGGTTTCTGTAACGGCAAGACTCTGAGTTGTGTGGGTTTTAAACTTAGGTCAGGTAATATCAAAGGAGTGAAATTTCTAGGAAGTTTATCTAGACATGATGTTCATTTAAAGTCGTTCAGGCATATCTGTTTCGTCTCAATGGCAAACATTCATGTAATTAAATTGGCCTAGTCATTTTTATAGTGTTGACGTGACCATAGGTCACTGCTAAAGGGATTTCTGATGACATACATAACTAGTTTGTCCTCAGCTTGTTAGATACTGGTAGCCTTTAATTGCTTGTGGTTGGATTATCTATAAAGGCTGACAGAATTGGGAAATGGAAAATGCCAGTTATTTAGTTTTGGAGAAATCTGAGCAGGGCTGTAACCAGCGTAGATATGAATAGTGGTTGACATTATGAATGTTTTTAATGACACATTCTTAAACTTTTTATTTGAGTACAGCTTCCTTTTTGTGCTTTATTGGAGTGTTTTAATGAAAACCATAAGTTGGAAGTTGGCGACAACAGTAATGGGACTCGGGAAGTTGGTCGGTAACAGTGAAAACTCGTTAAAGAAATATTCACACATTATGAAGCGAAGTCTAGTATTTGTAAGACATTATGATTAGGTGCTGTATGCGCATGTTTTGCATGTGTATATATAGCACATCACATGACTGCATGTATTCAAGGTGTTATTTGCATAATGAACTTCACATTTGACTGTACAGTATGTTAAACATACTAATGAAACATTCCCTGATGTTCTTTGTGTTTGGTTCCAAGTAACTCAAGTAACTCATATTAATTTCAATTAATATAAATTATTTAAATGAAATGAATTTTGAGCCCTGCAAATAGTTAAACCTGACAGTCAGAATGAAAGTGTCCCCTCGCTCCCGTTCTCTCGCTTTCTCTTTCTGTCCCTGAGAGGTTGAGATCTGCTTAAGTGCTCAAATGCATCTGGATGGAAAGTGACACACGGGCCGAGCAGTCTGTTGCTGTAACACATGCGTTATGGGAGATAGTGTTGTACTACAGGAGCGAGAACAAAAGAGCCTGTTTTCCACTGATAGAAACCATCAGAAGACAGGGAGAGAGAGAGGGAGAGAGAGAGAGGGAGAGAGGGCTTGCTGACACCAGAATTCTTCAAGCTGACACAGGTGATGGATTAGATGTGTTATCCAGGCGGACTGGGGCTCAGAAAAATCTCTCCAAGAGCAGAGAGAGAGAGAGAAATACTGCTGCGTCCAACGGACCTGAAATATCCCTCCACATCTCACCCCATATACGGGAAGAGAAAGAACTGACAGTCTTTATGCACTATTCCTGCTGCTGTTGGTTGTTATCTATCTACCTATCTATCTATCTGTCTATCGTTCTGTTGTTCTATCGTTCTGTCATTCATTCTATGATTCTGTCATTCATTGTCTTCTATCTATCTATCGTTCTGTTGCTCTGTCGTTCTGTCATTCTATCATTCTATCGTTCATTTTGTCTTCTGTCTATCTATCTATCTATCTATCTATCTATCTATCTATCTATCTATCTATCTATCGTTCTATCGTTCTAT
>JAHKKF010522332.1:0-10807 GCA_019740295.1 Labeo calbasu
TACAGAAGGTTCAAACACTCACTGATGCTTCAGAAGGAAAAACGATGCATTAAGAGCTGGGGGTGAAAACTTTTGAACGGAATGAGGACGTGTACATTTTTATTTTGCCTAAATATCATTTTTTTTCATTTAGTACTGACCTTTAGAAGCTACAGAAGATACATACATGTTCCTCAGAAGAAAAAATAAGTGAAATTTACCCTGATCTTCAAATTTAAAAAGTTTTCACCCGCAGGCTTTTAATGCATTGTGCATCAGTGAGCGTTTGAACCTTCTGTAATAGTTGCATATGAGTCCCTCAGTCATCTTCAGTGTGAAAAAATGGATCTCAACATGGATTTCATACAGTCATTGTTGGAATGGGTTCAAATACACAAAAATGCAGAAAAACCAAAGAATTTGTGGGACCTGAAGGATTTTTTCTGAAGTAATAAATTAAAAATAATTTGCATTTTGCATGATTTCTCATATTTTGTTAAAATAATTAACATTTTGCAGATTCTGCAAGGTGTATGTAAACTTATGACCTCAACTGTAAAATCAAAATAGATAAAATGACAGCTACATGGTCTGTCTTTTGACTAACCAACACACTAAGAAATTATGCTTTCTGAATGTGCACATCACAAGAGTTTAGATATCCATCATCATGTCTATTAGTTATCTAATGCTCCACTGACAAAGTATCGTCTGGATGACTTCTATATTAAAGACAATAGTAAGAAGTTCTCCTCGTGGAAGAGGGCAAATGTCAAGTCCCTCTGGCTCTGGACATGATCGTCACACTGGCTGCAGTAATGAGGCCAGGATCTCCTTCCTCGAAGTGTGTGAGGAGAATCTGGATGAGGCATCAGAATCATTGTTTACACTTGGAATGATTCCATCTGAAATGAGCCCCATTACATTCTCCTCAAACACCATCAGCTGGACCACAGTGGCCAGGGGTCAAAAGTTTAGAATCGAAAGGCTGTGTCAAGCTTCTGAGCCAACAAAAGGCATTGATTATATATGAACGCTCCTGTTCCTGTTACACCATAATTTAGAGCTCAAAAGTAGACATCCACATTAACTGAACTCAGTGGTTCATTTTGGACTTGGTTTCACAGTAGTGGTATTATGATTCTTAATATTCATTACCATCCACGGCAACACAGTATTTCAGACCAACACACTTTTGTAATGGTAATTCGCTACAATTTTTGGAAAATTGGTTGCTAGTTTGTCATTTATTCAGACATATAAATACGATTTGCTTATGCCCTAATGATGTTTAGGTTTTGTTTACCCATAAAAGTGTTTTTTCAAGTCTAGTGTGTTTTTTCAGTTGGAAATGGAATCACTACGTTTTTTAAACTGCCAAGAGCGTGAGGTGCTGAGCGTTTTTTTTTTTATTATTATTTCAGTGTTTTATTAATTCAATATTCAATGGCACAAGAACAAGAGGTATAACATAGCCTACGCACTTTATCATATTAACATTAGTTGCCAAAGAGGAAAAAAAAGAAACAAAAAAGGAAGAAAATTACATACATCCATACAAGCATTGCATGTTTTTTTTTATTTTTGTTTTACGTATCCACTTTTTTCTTCAAAGCATAAGTAAGCCTTTGAGCAAGACTTCATTATTCTCTATAGGGAAATAACAAAACGAATAACAACGTGCAGTAAATGGTAAAACTGCTTGCGCTATGTCCCTAATAATACATTAAAATAATATTGTAAGACACACCAATTTGCAATATTAAGCAGCAAAACAAGCTGTTTTGTACAGCTAAAAATAACTGGATGCAGATGAGACCGTAAGCCACACCCATAAAATTTACAAATGGCCACGCCCACACTTATGGGAAGAAAGATTTGGATAAAGAGCCAACTTCTTCTTATGTATATGATATGTTCATAATAAAACAAACAAATGCATAATATGAGTGGGTTTCTTTCTCAGCGCTGAGAGTTGAAGAACATAGCGCTCGTCACTGTCACTTTTTAGTCAGCCGTCCAATCACAGTGGATGAGGGGTGGGACTAATACCACACCGAACAACCGCCACATCCAGCACGTACAACAGCAACAGACGACAAGAAGAAGCACAACAATGGAACAAAATCATTTAAAACAAGGGCCAGAGCAGGTATTTTATATTGTGTCAACATTTTTATATTCATAAATAAACTAAATCAGATACTAGTAACACTTCCGCAGATATTCTGTATCATAACAGACTCAACTGACAAAAAAAAAAAAAAAAAGAAAATGCTGCGCCTCAGGAGTGCTCTCAAGCACTCACAGCCTGGCATTTTCTGCAGGCTAAAAACGCTTTATCCACAAGAATGAAATTTCAGTGTCCCATTTATACTTTGATATTGGAAAAAAATTGATCAGGGGTCTGAATACTTTTGCAAGGCACTGTATCTTTGTAATTGTAAAATTAACTAGTAATTTCTGAGTGAAAACGTTGTTTAGTTCATTTCATATAAACGCAACTGTTACACTTCAGTTATCGAACTGTAGTGAAAATGACTTTAAGCTTTAAGTATTAAAGCGATTATTTACACACACACAAAAAAATCGTCATCATTTAAGTACCCTCATGTTGTTCCAAACCTGAATTTCTTTCTTCTGTTGAACACAAACTGTTTCTGGTTCCCACTTTTAAATATTATTTTTTTCATACATGGAAGTCAATGGCTACCAGCAACTGGTTACCGAAATTCTTTGAAATATCTTCATCTTTAAAATAACTCATACAACTGAGGGTGAATAAATGATGACAGAATTTTTGTTGCAGTTGGATTTTTTTTCTTTAGTGGAACCTTTGTAATATATTACAACTGAAATTATAAAACAATTTAACTCAAAACAATATTTAATGTCCACGTTGTATAATTATTCATGTGTAGCCATGTAGTATGTACAACGATGATGTACAATCAGTCTGTCATTATTGCAAAAGCGATAATAATAGGCTAAGCGTCCTGATGTGCCGTCCACTTACAAGGCACAGAGAGCAGCTGCCACACGGGATATGTCAAATTCTTTCCCGTCATGGTGTAAAGAGCATTAGATTCCTGCGCTGTCGCTTTCTGACCTCACAGTAACACTGTCTTAATTTCCCCTCTCTGAAACAGTCCAGGATTGAGAGAGGAAACGCAGAGGCGCCTCTCCTGCTCCTCAACAGACAGGGGTGACATAACTAAAGAGGCATTAACACCCAATTGCGACATTGCTAAACAAACGACAGGGCCTTGGCGAGCATGGGAAAATAGCATTATAGACCGGGAGCAAATTGACAAGGAGAAAAAAGAACAATTTGAGCCTTGTTTTGCTCGCCCTATCTGCGAGGAACTGACAACTTTCTATCATGTATACCAACTTTCCCAGGCAGGATTAGGTACATAAAAGACCGTTTTCTGGGGAGCACGGCCATAAATCAAGCTCTCCTGGGTCTTGCCTCTCTCTCACCTCTCACTTGTAGACAACACAAGTTGTGTCTGTTCTCAAGCAAGGCCTGTTCTCTTGAAGGCCTGTGGGACAACTGTGAGAGTAAATATTAACCTTCTCTGGACCAAAGCGCAAACATATTTGAAAAATCAGACCGGAGCTGGTTCATAAATCAGGATTTCGGTCGCATGGTAAGTTATTCGTTTATTTACTGTTTTAGATCCAGAGCTTAGCTGAGAAACCACATGAAAGTGCAACTGAAAGATTTTTAAACAGTTTAAAAACAACTAAATAAAACATATAACAATATTTAAAATCATTTTTTAATCAAATATATTATCTAAGGTTGTTGATAAAAAGAAACAAAATCTCCCAAACATTGTTGAAATAAGCTGCACCTTCCTTCTTAAGGAGGATCAGTATCTTAAGAGTTTTGTTGAGATCTCACGCTGAAAAGAAGCTGGCTGTCACTCAGATCATTCCCTCAGCTTCATTGTTCATTAAGCTTTGCTCTGGTTTCCTGCTGCTCTAGTGTGTGTGCTGTGGAGAGCGGCTCAATGGGGCCTCTTTGTAATCCTCTAAAATGGAAAATTCACAATTTGTAGCAATTTGTCTCACAGCAGCCCAGGCAGTTAAAAGAGCCCTGATCCACTCCCCACCCAAGTAGTCAAGACTTCACATGCCTATAGGGACTTATATACTGTAATAATAACAACGTAAAATTAATTTTTTAAAAGTATGTGACCCTGGACAACAGTTTTTTGAAATTGAGATTTATACATCATTTGATATCTGAATAAATAAGCTTTCCATTGATAGGATAACATTTGGCCGAGATACAACTGGAATCTGAGGGTGCAAAAAAATCAAAATATTTAGAAAATCACCTTGAAGTCCTAGTGATGCATATTACTAATCGAAAATGAACTTTTGATATATTTACAGTAGGAAATGTATAAAATAGCTTCATGGAACATTTTTTACTTAATATCCTAATGATTTTTGGCATAAAAGAAAAATCGATCGCCAAATATACCCGTGCTACTTCAGACTGGTTTTGTGGTCCAGGGTCACATACGATAATTAATCATTTCATTCATTTGAAATGAAAATTAAAATTGAAAGCTTACATGTGGCCAGTAGGCACACTCCAAAATGAAAATAAAGTGCATAAAATATCACAAGTCAGCAGATCAATTTTGTCAAGCATGTTCTGAAATGTGCCTTTATTTTATTTTCCTGGCAAATCAGCTTTTATTTGTTTTAGCTCTTTTATAGCGGTCGAGTTTATGGCTCTCAACTTAATTCCAGAGGCTGAAATAAGCAGAGAGTGAGGAGAGCAGTGCTGATGTACTGCATAGATTTAGAGATTGAAGATCAGTAATGAGGTTACCATTAGCTAAAGAATTTTAAATTCTAAAAAGACTGGGTAAATGGAGGCAAATTAAGTTAGTACTAAAATCCTGAGTTTACAGAGTTTACAAATCTCTTTATTTTCTTGTAACAATCAACAATCCACTAAAACTGTGGATTATTTGATATATTGCAATATTCCACAAAGTCCTACAGTTTCATATACAATATATTTGCGATATTAACAGCATGTACACTCTAAAAAATGACTGGTTAATTACAACCCAGCGCTGGAATATAAGAAATATATTCGCCTGGCCCAGCGAAAGGGTTGTTTCGACCCTTAAATATTTAACCCAACATTCTGGGTAGTTTTATTTACAGCAACTATTGTTTAAAAATGACTATGTGGTTGCCTTAAAATGAAGCCAAAATGGGTTGTAAATTAGAAATCAGACACATAATTACTTGAGGTATCAGCAATAATCAAAAGGTGAACATTTGTTAAAAAGCAAATAAAAAATTTGTTTATTTATTCAACTTAGTAATGAATGTTCATTTATCGAACATATTACTAAATGTTCCAACCTATTTTGGCTTCATTTTAAGCAAGAAATATGTGATCCTGGACCACAAAACCAGTCTTAAGTAGCACAGATTCATTTGTAGCAATAGTCACATTATATGGGTCAAAATTATTATTTTTCTTTTATGCCAAAAATCATTAGGATATTAAGTAAAGCTCATGTTCAAGATATTTTGTGAATTTCCTACCATGAATATATCAAAACTTAATTTTCAATTAGTAATATGCACTAAGAACTTCATTTGGACAACTTTAAAGGTGATTTTCTCAATATTTTGATTTGTTGGCACCATTAGATTCCAGATTTCCAAAAGTTGTCTCTACCAAATATTGTCCTGTCCTAACAAACCATACAGGAATGTAAAGCTTATATATTAATCTTTCAGATGACGTATAAATCTCAATTTAAAAAATTGACCCTTATGACTGGTTTTGTGGTCCAGGGTCACATAAAGTAATTTTTAAGCAATAGTTGAGTTAAATAAAACTACCTAGGAGGTTGGGTAAAACATTAAACCCAACCGCTGGGTTTGTCCATATTTCGCCCAGAGCTGGGTTGTTTTTAACCCAGCATGTGTTTAGAGTGTACACATTTTCAGCAGGTTCATGCACAATTGCTGAATCAGTAGGAAAAAGCCCTTCCTATTGGTTTTTACATGACAGAATCCTTTCAGCGACCAATAAGAGACGGGGAACACACTTAAGAGCATGCAGAAATGTAAAACCACTGCTAAGAAGACAATCAATCTCGGCATCCACCCACACACACCCTGGCAGGCTCGATATATTTGACCCTGAAAGCGATAAAGTGTTTTAATAATTCAGTTTTCCTGAATTATCTGTTGTGAATAATATTGGCAGGAGTGTTTGTGCTGTACAGTTCCTCAGCCTCAACAATACAAAGGCAAGATGTCTTGCTATATATATGTTTCTCGAAGAGGTCACTCGCTGGCACATTATAATAGCTCAGTAAAGTCGGGTGACCTCAAAGTCTCACCAATTTACAGCCAATGAGTTAAAGTGTGTCCAATCTAATTCTTAGGTGTTTATGGAGTGGAAAGTGCAGCCCTGCTCTCAAAGTGAATTGAAGTCTTTCTTCTCCGTACGCTGCCCACCTGAATAAAATGATATTGAGTTCATGATTGATGAAAGGTGGATACAGGAAGGTAATATTATTAATATAATATTATTTGGTAATATGTATTAATATTATATTAATCAATTTAACAATTAATATAATTAAATGATTTACAATTATGCTAAAATTATGCTTGATTTTGTATGATTATACACAACTTCCAGAATGAAAATGTCCTGATAATTTACTCACCCCCATGTCATCCAAGATGTTCATGTCTTTCTTTTTTCACTCGCAAAGAAATTAAGTTTTTTGAGGAAAACATTCCAGGATTTTTCTCCATATAGTGGATTTCGATGGGGATCAACGGGTTGAAGGTCCAAACTGCAGTTTCAAAGGGCTCAGTCAAGGAATAAGAGTCTTATCTAGTGAAACGACTGGTCATTTTCTAAGAAAAATACACATTTACATACTTTTTAACCACAAATGCTTGCACTAGCTTGACCACACATTACATAATCATGTTGGAAAGGTCACGTGTGGCGTAGACGGAAGTACCGACCCAGTGTTTACAAAGCAAATGTGCAAAGATTTTAAAATGTCGGAGGAGAAAATGACATGGAGTTTTTCGCCCTACCCTACCTTTTTGAACCAAAGTACACAGACGAAGAACAAACCACACGTGACCTTCACGTAATGCGTGAAGACGCACATCGCAAAGCTAGTGCAAGATGAGCATTTGTGGTTAAAAAGTATATAAATTTTTATTTTTTTAAGAAAATGACCAATCATTTTGCTAGATAAGACCTTTATTCCTCGTCTGGGATTGTGTAGAGCCCTTTGAAGCTGCACTGAAACTGCAATTTGGACCTTCAACCCGCAGATCCGCATTGAAGTCCACTATATGGAGAAAAATCCTGGAATGTTTTCCTCAAAAACCTTAATTTCTTTGTGACTGAAGAAAGAAAGACATCTTCAGGAAAAAAAATCAGGAAATTTTCTCCTTAGATCAATTTAAAATTACAATTATTTTCAAAACTAATGTGTTTAATTCATTTGTAGAAAATAACACTAGCTGAACCACAAAATGAAATCAATCTATCAAAATCAAATGCAAGACTGGGAAACTCACACCCAAGTCCTCAAAAGCAACAATCCAGCTGTATAAATGGGAAAAACTGCATATGAAATGTAAACAGTGCCAGTCAGCGTGGGTTAAACTGCTGTTAGGCAAATAAATAACCTGACGTAATTGCATAAGGAGGTCTTTTTTGTTGACCTAAATTCGCACTTCACCTCATTAGCAACTTGGCTGAATGATGTGAGCAGGCCATTTCAGTAATGAAGCATTAAAAAAGGACTTTCAATGATTTTTGGTCAAGCTGGCCAGCTAAAGGTACTCCTAAAGTATGTTATAGTGCTCACCGATGAAACCATCATGAAAAATCAATACGGACAATGGCTAAGAAAGCTGTCAGCATTTACTAATATGGATCTTTTCGACACAAGCATCAAGATATTTCTGCATATAATACTGCATTTCGATAAACATAAATCAAGTTTTAAGTTTAATTTTGCAGATAAGCTATTCGTCTGTGGCTTTTATTGCGTATTATTTCCCATACTTTTAATCTGAAACCTCTGTTAAGGTGTCTAATGTAATTGGATCCATTTTCAAGTTAAAACCCCAGCGCCAATTCACTCGCAGCCATTGGCAGACATTCACACAAAATAATTTGTTTCACCACCAGTAATTTTGTTTTGATTATTTTCTAGTTGGCTGTGATAATGTTTGGCATTTTGATATTTAAATGCGTATGTAATTGTTCCAGCCGTCGCATTTTGGGTCCGCCCTACCATCAAATCTCACTTTTCTTGCCTTTTTTTTCTTTGTAAACCGGGCGAGCAAACAATCCAATCTCTTAACCGAATGAGAACCTTTTCCACGGTTTGATTGCAACCACTCACACACAAAGAAACAGAAACACTTCGCTCCGGATTTATTTATTTATTCCCTCCTAAAGTGAGGCGCGTTGTTAAAAAATGGTTTTATATTAATTTCATGGATTATTTGCTCATTAGGCATTAATCATAGTGCCCCATCTGGATGGGACTGCCGTGACTACAGGAGAAACAGCTATTCTGATCTCAATTAGATTATGCCTCTCTTCTTAGGCTGCCCATAAATCATTCCCCCAAAGTGAAATTAACAGTTACTCGAGCGCATTAATAATCTGCGTCAGGCATAGGAGAAATTCAGCAACTGGAACCACCCGTCCCAGCCAATGGTGAAAACATCATTTTGTTTATGAAATATAAACATTCCACGCTGGGGTTCCTCCGCAAATTCCTCCCCCCTCCGTCCGTGACAGGGAAAAATGATGGTGTGCCGTGTGCCAGATGAGCAGTCACCCGGACACAGCGTGTATAGCCACACAGCTTGATCGTGCTCCAGATGGGCTCGTGGTGGTTTTCTACTACGCTGGCTTTACTGCAAACATATACTCTGCATATAATCTTAGATTGCTTTTTGATAGGATAGGAGGAAATGCATGAAGATGCATGTTGAGGTTTAACGGGGTTGATTAATTTGAGACAACACATTCTGAGCTTTCTCCTTTGGATATTAGCACAAAGCCTTTTTATGGCCAAAGTTTTTATGATTATTGCAGTCAGAGTGTCATTATCATTAGGGTCAGTGAATAACATCTTCGCAGGATATGGATCCATTAAAGGAATCCCAAATGAGCAGAATATTGACACCGCTAAATGGATGGGGTTCACTTATTTCGGTCCCCGTGTGGCACGAAACACGCGTGGCGGGGGGACTGGATGATGTCCTACAAATTTCAGTCTCCTCCGAGGCTGTAAGCCACGGCCGGGCAGGACTCTTATTGCAGATATTGAGAGCAATCGTGATGATTACCTGAGTGAAAGCGCTGGGAATGAGTGATATATGAAGACCACTTAAAGCCTTTGTGTCTTGTACATTGCATCTTTGAGAGATTAGAAGTGTGACATTAAAATGGAAATCACTTCAGTCGGGCATGACAAGGGACACTACGTGACCCCCGGCGTCCCAGTGAGACTGGCGGCTGACCGAATGATCCTTCTGGGAGGGAGGTAGTCATGAAGCGCTCCGCAGGGAGAGGGGGAATAGGGCGGTGCGGAGGAGAAAGATTTTCTTCAGGGGGAGTAAACAAATCAGTCATTCTTCTGGGTCATTCTACGAATTGGGGGCATTTTTGGTTTTGAGTTAGTTTTAATTTATTGTAATAAAGTAGCCTAATATAAAGTTATACTTTAGAAAGGTTGCAAGGTTAAAGAGTCATAGTTGGATTTTACAGTTACACATTTACATTTACTGTTGTTGTTTTTTTAATTTTCAAAAATCATGTTTTTTATTATGTTTTTATTGTGTTGGCTGTATTTTTTGTTATTTTTACTTAATCAAAATAACCCAACTGCAGTTTGATTGAGAATAATTAGAACGCACAATGAAAAAACGTGATTTTTGAAAATTGTTAAAAAACGGAGTTAGCTGTTTTTGCAAATAAACTCTTCATATTATGTATCCAGAAAATAAAGATCACAGATTACTACCAATAGGAGAATATATTACATATAATACAACAATAGCACATATAATTAAAATATTATATATTTTAATAATACAAAATATAGTGATCAAATACAGTTACTGTATTTTTGGTGATCTGTTGAATAGAATATAGAAAAATATAGATAACAGAATAAGATATATAACATATTGTGTGTGTATGTATATATGAT
This sequence comes from Labeo calbasu, assembly GCA_019740295.1. NCBI lineage: Eukaryota > Metazoa > Chordata > Actinopteri > Cypriniformes > Cyprinidae > Labeo > Labeo calbasu. Next base: position 10,251 of record JAHKKF010522332.1, read on the forward strand.
ATATAGATATATGATATATAGATGGATAGATCATAATATATAAATATATTAATATAGAAATACAATATATCATAATATACAATGTAATGTCTATTTAAAAAATGTTTATATTACATTACATTTGAAAATTTATACATAAATTGTAAATATATAATTAAGACATTAAACTACACTTACTAAACTTACAACTATTAAACAAATATATATATATATATACATATACAGAAAATATAGAGCAAAGATTAAGATAAATAAGAAAATATATAACATAATACAAAAAAAATATAAATTACAGTTACTGTATTTTTTGTTGATCTGTTATAGACACATATAATATAGAAAAATATATATCTGTCTATCATAATATATACAGTATGATGTATATTTGAAGTGTTTATATATTTATATTTTAATTTCTATCATAATAAATAAAATATGATCTATATTTAAAGTATGTTTATATATTTATATATTTATATAATTTATAAATATAATTAAAACATTATATATATATATATATATATATATATATATATATATATATATATATATAAAAT
>JAHKKF010522332.1:10857-29281 GCA_019740295.1 Labeo calbasu
TAATTAAAACATTATATATATATATATATATATATATATATATATATATATAAAATCTAAATATTTAAATAAGTATTCAATTTTATTATTTTTATTTTATTATTTTTATCATTTTTATATTTTTATATTTTTTATAATTTATCATTCTTATTATATATAATTGAATACCTAAAATAAAATTAAATATATTATTATTTTTGGTGGATGTTTTAAAACTAGGTAATATGATCTGTTTTAGACACTAAACAGAAATGATTCCCTTAGTTCAAGTCCACTTATAAATGTTCATGTCGACAGCCTTCAAGAACATCTTCTACCCTCCACATGAAACATCAGACGAAGAAAAAAAAAAAACTCTGGGAACAGCCTGATCTACTCATGCTCGTCTAGCTTCATTTGAAAAACATTAATTTTTACCCAGCTGCAAATGAGAACACGTCCCTTTTGACTCTCAGCCCGTTTCTCCATCCCACAGCCTCGTCTTGTTACACCGTTCAGGGAGCTAAACTGTGCCCTATCCTAATCTCAGTTTGAAGAATGAATGAGGAGTGAGTGTATTGTCAGAAGTATATCAGTTGTAATGGCAGCCGTGAAAAGAGAGAGATGTAGAGCCTATATACAGGGCGGAGGTAGGACAGATAAAGAAATAGATCAGGGGGCCGAGGAATTCCCCGAACTGCTCCGAAACCTCCTCGCACATCTGTCAGAGCGAGTGGCACAAAGCGGCACGCCTGGTTCCTCTCACCAACGACCCGACACCACTATCTATAATTAATTACATCATTTACATTAGACTATTGACTAAATAAATACATAAATCACAGGGCCTCGAGTCAATAGATGCAGACATATTTAATCATGTTCTAAATAATGATCACTGTTCCTATAATGCAATAATTATTTTCAGCAGCTGACTGGAATTAATCTTGTGTCACTATGCCATCGGAGACACAGAGAGAGAGCGAGCGAGAGAGAGAGAGGCCTTGCAAGATGATAAATACAGCCTCATTTGGGAGGCTGCTATGTGAATGACAGCAATAGAGAAAGTGGCATGTGAGAATCCCAGCTTGTCTCTTTATGTGGAGTGACAGGCGAAAAGCGGCTGTCTGAAAATGCACTGGATATTCGCTGTTTTGTTTATCAGCTGCCGAGCGGCGAATGAAAGAGGAGTAACATGTATTGCCTGTCCCTCCACCTTTTCATCTGCTGTTTAAATGGGCCAGGGGATTGGAGAGTGAAGTTTATTCCACCCATTCTCCCCGACAGTGCAACCATTTATAGCGGAGCATGAAGGAGACAGCGCTCTGTCACTGGAGACACTCCTTCAAATCAGGTCTGGAGATGGCTGCCTGTTTAGGTCACATTTAGCAATCTTGCTACTCCTCACAGGGCTCCGCTAGTCTGTTGCCTCTTTATTTTAAAAGATTTTGTGTTGCCAAGTCTCATAAAATAGAATACGGTTAAAGCGCAGTGGCTCTCCACTGGTTTTGCTTCAGCACACAAATTTGACGTTGGACGCCAAGTGGCGATCTAATATAGTATCAAAATGGCAATTGTACAAATAAAAACAATTAAATTGTGAATTTACATAAAGGACATAAGTATTAACATAAAATAGGACATTGCAAAATAAGATTTTTGGTAACACTTTACAATAAGGTGTCATTTGTTAATATTAGTTAATGTATTAACTAACATAAACCAGGGTCAGAAATTCCCTGTGGAATTGATTTCCAGGGGCATTTTTTACATTTTACAGTCACCTTATTATTACAAAAACCATATGTTGGCTTTAATGTCAAATACTTGTGTATCCAATTACTTTAATCAATTTTAAACTGTTGTCAATAACAATAGACTGTTTAAAATTGTATCTAAATTATACATGTAAAAAGACAGGAGCTCATAGAGCTGCAATATTGTGACAAAAATCATTATTGTAGATTATTGCTCTTTATATTCTAATAATGATTATTAATATTGATATAGAAAACGATATAAAACGTTTTTGTTTCATTTTGGGTACATTCTGGCTTCATAGACAAACATGTCAGTCCAAGAGATTAGCCAAGTTATGCAAAACCTTCTGTTATAATCACCGAAGCTATGAAATTAATCTTTTATTTACATCATACCTGCACTGTGTTGTTTATAATGAGGGAATTCGCAAATGTGTGCACTCATCAACAGCTCCAGCATTTTCAGCGCTGACTAATCTAAGCCCCTCTGATTGGCCAATGCATTCCTAAGTTCAACAAAAACGCGTTTGATTGGTTATAAGGCTCAACACTGCACATAAAGCACGTAAAAGCAAAATGATGCAGTTTGAGTGAATCTAAATGTAATTCCTCAAACTGACACATTTTTACATTTTATTTTAACTGGAACAGCTGTAATACATTGATTAATTGTGCAGGGGCATTTTTGCCCCTTTGTCTTGAATTTATAGGGCATTTTTGTTCATTTTGGTGGTATTTCCAAACCTGACATAAACAAACAATGAATAATACATTTATTACAGTATTTATTTATTTAAATCTTTGTTAACGTTAGATAATAAAAATACAGTCAGTCATTGTTTGTTCAAGTTAGTTCACAGTGCGTTAATGTTAAGAAACACAATTTTTAGAATGCGTTAGTTAATGTTGAAATTAGGTTAATAAATACTGAAGTATAGTTCATGTTAACTAATGTTGACTAATGAAATGTTATTGTAAAGTGCTTTCATTTTTTTTTTCTTGAACAAGAAGTTAATAAACAACTGTTTAAAAGTCTGGATTCAACCATTTTTTTTATATTTTTGAAAATTTTTAAATATGCATTAATTTACTTAAAATATATTAAAAACAGTAATATTATGAAATATGATTCTAATATAAAATAACTGGCAAACACTTTGCATTAGATATATTAACTATTAATGAGTAATACATTTATTACATTATTTAGTAATCTTTGTTAACATTCTTTTTTTGTTCACTCTTCGTTAATATTAAACCACTTGCATTAAGTAATAATGTTAGCAGATACGACTTTTGACAACTTTTAAATAATGTATTAGTAAATGTTAAAATTAACATTAATTAAAATGTATAAAAAATCCTTAGTTGTTTTTCATTAGCTTGTGTTAACTAGTTATCTAAATATGCATTTATTTGATTAAAAATAAAACACTTTACAATAAGGTCACATTAGATAACATGAATTTTTATTATTATCCATATTATCCATGAAAACGGTTTTGCTACTAAAAAAATTTGTGGAAACCATGATACTTTGGTAACACTTTACTAAAAGGTTCCATTAGTTATTGTTAATGTGTTAACTAATGAATGAACAATGAAAAATACATTTTTTAATAGTAGTTCATGAAAATACACACATGGAGAGTCATATAGACATAGTCCATGTAAATTCTCAGTGCTTTAGTAAATACAATAATGCATTAGTAAATGCTGAAATTAACATTAACCAAGATTAATAAATTATGTAGAAGCATTGTTCATTCTTAGTTTTAATGTTAACTAATGATCCTTATTGAACATTATAAATGTCTTTAATGTCACATATAATACATTTAATGCATCCTTGTTGAATAAAAGTAATACTTTCTTTAAAAAACAACAACAATATTTTATTAATAGAACAAACTTTTTTCATTCTTTTTAATTAGGTAAAATTCAAATAATAAAAAATAATTTTTGGCTTGCCCCTACCAAAGCTCCTGGAAACCCTTTCCCAAACAATCAGGTGGTGAGGTGGTGTTCCCCTGCCCTAAAATTCATTAGGGTCAGAGGTTAATGACTAATGGTTAATGTCTTGATAAAACGATCACAGGGTTTTTCCACTTTTATAAAGACATCCAGTGTAGCAACAGGATGCTTGGAATGTGGTGTTGCACAAGGCTTTGTCAGACCAAGTTGGATGGTGAGAACCACCAATATTTATTCATGATAAAGAGACAGCGCTGGTGTGTTGGCACAGGCTACTTCATTTACATGCTGTTATAGACTGTTTGCCCCTGCCTGGGCACTCTGTCCATCACCAAATAGATGAACTTGTCTCTTTTGTTCCATCCCCCTGTCATCCTGCCTTGTGGTGCCTTTATTTAATTGCTAGAAACTAATATTCTCTAATTCACTTACAATATTTACAGGCCAAAAAGTAGAAATACATATATGTGGTTAGAAGTTAAATAACAAACTTTATACTGTGTTTTTTTTTCCTCTTTCCGTTCCTAGTTCCTCATGAGTTATGTGGGAACTGGCCATCACTCTCAACCTGGGTAATATATGTGTGACGTGTGTGTTTGTCTGTGTGTGTGTGAGGGAGAGTGTGATGTGTGTGTGTATGTGGTGGCCTGAGGGTCTAATATCCAGCACTCAATCACCGGTGTTAAGAGGGAGGAGGGCAGAAGATAAGGCCAGCAGAGACTCATACCTCTGCACTCCCAACAGTATCGACCAGGAGATTCTTAAACGACAGCAAATGCAGTGCTTCTCACAGAAAGACGCTCGGTATCAGCTCCTCATCCACAACGCTCAGAGCATGAAAAATCATCCGTTAGCAAACACTGCGTTAAAGCTAAACTAAAGCTGATTTCTTCCTCATGCTTTGGTTATGTCATTATGCCCTTTCAATATTCATTAGTAACCTGAGAATTCAATGTAAATAATATTTTATTTGAGGTAAATATATTATTTAACATAAACACCTATGTTTTTCACTTAACACTGAATAAATATCAATAGAGATTAAACATAAGCCTACCCAATTTTGCAATTTGGCAATACTTTAATATGCGCATGGAAGATGAAGTGCGTTTTACTTACACATCAAGCACGTGGTTTGTGCTTTCCGCTTAAATTTATTGCCATTTAAACATGACAAAAAGGCCGTGGAGGTGGTCATTACAATAATCCATCATGTCTGCAACTGCTGCTATCCAGCCTTGTGCTAAATTCAATCTAGGAAGGGTCAACACATCTTTTTTTTTTCCTTTTCTACATGGCTGAGTGCTGGCTTTTCTAAACTGTCATCAGTTTACCTTTGTCAACAAAAGGGCATCGAAGGCAAATTAAAACCAGAGAGTCAAGCCAACAATCTGGATTAAACATTAGCTGCTCTGAATAGCTTGATTTCAGACTTATTTAGATGAAATTTACATGTCCGAAATGTTTGAGATCACACTAAGAATCTGACATTCACGATCTGATTTGAAGCGGCAAATAAACATAAACAGAAATAGAATATGAAATATTTGTTTATTTGTTTTAAATTAAAATAATACATATTACATACATATTTTTATTATATTTTCTTTATATATTTTTCTTTAAAATTAGTCAAAATCCAAAAAAAGGTCTTTTGTAAATCTACTATTAATTATTAATATGATCATTTAAGTAAAATGATTCAAAGATTTCTCTAAAAAAAAAAAAATCTGTATTTTTGTATTATGATTTGTATGTGAGGTTTGTATTTTTAGTAAGAGGAATTACAGTGCTTCCTAAAATAGACTTCATTTTCTATTAAAAAATATATAAATAAAATACACATTTAGTTTATTTTGCTATTGGGATAATAATTTATTTTAAGAATTATTATTTAAAATCGAATAGATGCTAAATTAATATAAAAAATATGAAAATAAAAATTTATATAAAATTCATATGAAAGTTGAAAATAAAAATATTTAATATTGATAAAATTAATAAAATGAATACAATTAATGTCAATTTAAAATATACATCTATTATTTTTTTCTTATTTAAAATATAATATATATATATTTATATATATATGTTTATATAAATATATTTTATATTTAAAATATAAAATTATTTATATTTTCTACTTAAATATCATTATTTAAAATTAAATAGATGATGAATTCATATAAAATATAAAAATAAAAATGGATATAAAATTCACATAAAAAATATAAAAAAGTTGAAAATAAAACATATTTAATATTAATAAATTAATTAAATTAATTAATATTAATATAAATTATTTAGATATTTATTTTATATTTAAATATATATATATATATATATATATATATATATATATAATTATTTTTAATATATTTAAAACATATTTCTTTTAAATATCATTATTTAAAATCAAACAAATGCTAAATCCATAAAAATATGAATATAAAATGTATATAAAATGTATATGAAGTTGAAAAATAACAAATATTTTACATATATATTTTTTCTTTTAAATATCATTGTTTAAAATCAAATAGATGCTACAATCTATTAATATATTAACAATCTATCAATATATTAAAATAAGATTTAAAAAAAAAAGAGTTAATGCAAACAGTTACTAAAAAATAGATATGATTTATTTGAGTGCAGAAATCTGACCTGTTTTTATTTATGTGTGATTGAGAAATATGCATCCTATTAAGTTTATTACTTTATGTTAAATCTGTGTAATGCAAATGGATCTTACACACACTTTAAACACACAAATCTTACATTTTATAATTAAATTTTAATTCAGCATTTTCCTCCAATATTTAATTATTGCGTAATTCTATCCCTTATTACACAGAATAACGATTCTAATAATAAATAATTGAATAAAATTACAATAATTGTATTACATTACATGGCTTAAAACTGAACCACATCCCAGCTCAGTTGTCCAGTTGCACCTACAAGATGTTCTCTCTTAATTCGGCTTAATTTACAAACAGTACAAGCTGAAATCCTTAAGCGTGCATGGTGATTTATGCACATGCACCAGTCGAATCACATCCAAATCTTTCCGGAGCTGATGTTGATATGGATTACGCATTCTGCTGTAGTGATTTCTGCTTGCTTCAAATGTCCCTAAAGCCTAATCAACCCACAGAAGGAGTAAATCAGTAGATCTCAACCCTTTGCCTCATTGATTACCCTCCACGTAAAGCCCACCCGGTCCCCCGTTCTGCTGTCAATGTAGATCCTCAAGGCACGAGAAAAGCCAGCCCATGAACAGGCTTTTATTTTGTATGTTTGTACTGAACAAGTATTGATCTTTGTGCAATGGCTTGACACAAGCAGGCTGTGCTTCAGAGTCGATTTCAAGCATAACCATGCTATATCAAATTCTGCTATAGCCCCTCTGTATACAGACCCTCTCTCTCTCTTTCGCACAAAATGACATGATTTTTCTTTGTTACCTCAGGTTTCATTCAGGCTGAATTGACTTTTTGCTTTGTTCTGGTTTTGTCATGGTCCACTTGCCTGTGGAGATCTGTTTTGTGGGAAAAACAGACAAATGACTTTTCAGATTCTATGACTTTAACTGAGCTCAATGCTGAACTACATTACCTGAAATTATCCTTGGACGGCGTGGTGGTTTTATGGCAGTGGATCTCAGCTGGTTTTGCTTCACAATCCAGATTTTACATTGGACATCAAGTGGCAATCTAAAATAATAAAACAAAACACAGTAAAAAAAAAAAATGCTCATAATCAGCTTTTTTTTCTTTTCCTTGTCATATGCACTTCTCCAAAGACTAATCTTTTGATGCAGTATTATAAAGACATATTACCTCGCATGTATATTTTCCACAACTAATGTCAGAAATCCATCATAAAAACGTACTATAAAAGGCAACCAATATATAAACTTATATATTAAGATGTGTCAAAAGACACGGACTGGAGGAAAGAAAATGACCAAACAAGACCGTACTTGCTCTGTTTGGCTCAGACAAAGACGTGTGCTTTGGAGGCTGTGGTTAAACAGTGTAGAGGACAGAAACCATACCAGAGAGAAGACACTGTTGACTCACAGCTGTTTAAATACGCCTGCTTCATGTCTAGGGGTGTTACATTATGCCTAACTTCAGCCAAATATAGAGTGCTGGTAAAAGACTGAAAGTCAATTACGGTCATGACGAGAAATTCTTACCCAAATCATTTGTTATAACTACTGTTCTGATAAGACTAAACTAGACTTAGTGCAGATCATATTCTTGTCCAATTATCATGACAAAAAGTATGTCTTATTGTATAGTATTTTAGTGGTATTTTACTATATTATATATATTTATTATATTGTTAGTATTAACATTACTTGGATACTCATTAACATTACTTTACATTACATTACTCTAATACGTCAATTCAATTGATCGATTTGTGTGTTGATGCTTAGAATCAAAATTGATTATTACAAAACTATTGAAAATGGATTAAAATGCTTATTTCTAAATGGACACAGAAAAATAACTTTAGGACTGTCACAATTCCTCGATGCAATAGAGTGTTTTCATCAATCGGCCATATTGCCAGCACTGAACGTACACAATGCGACTGAACCGAACGAAACGCGCATATTTTGCTGGTTATTGCTGCTGAAAATGTAAATTATTGTCATGTTTGTGGCTATACTAATCAGTCGGACCAAGAAAAACATTTGGAGTACTATAGACTGACAAAAGTTATAACAAATCAAGGAGAAGAGTGCGAAAAACTGTGGTTGGCCAAACTGAACCAGGACTTCCAGGGCAAGAATCTTGACAACATTCGTGCTTGTTCTTATCATTTCCGGTCAGGTAGGTGAAATATTAAAAAGTGACCGAAGCCTTGAAATGTAACTTTTTTAATCTTCAGGAAAATCATTGTAAAATATTTTTGTTCAATAATATTTTTTGGATTATTATTTACAATTTTGAGGGGATTTTATGACAATATGCAATATTTATACAATTTTAATTAGCTATTTTTTCCCATTAGAATAAATATATATATATATATTTATATAATATTTTTACAATTATTTTTCAATAAATGCAACATTTCACATTAAAACAGAGTGAATGGTTTTAAAATCCATTTTTTTAAGTGAGAATTGTGCCATTTGGTGTCATTAAAAAATAAAAACTTGTCTAATGTCACGTAAGCTCCTGTATAGCTCCATATATACAGAGGCTTATGGATTAGCATTTTTTTTTTTTTTTTTTTTACATATTTTATTAGGTTTTGCTTTTAGACATACATTTAGACATTATAAAAGCAAGAATCTTGACAACATTCGTGCTTGTTCTCATCAGGTCAGGTAGGTGAAATATTAGACTAATATCTTAAATAATACTGCTTGTATGTATCTTTCCCAACTATTAACTTTAGTTTCTCAAAATATTGCGCCCTTTCCTGCTTGCTGTGTCCTTCTCTATGTGATGTAGCAGCTTCCACACATTTTTACCATGGTTTAGACAGCATAAATTAGCAAAACAACATATTCAGCAGTACATTAACCTGCAATCCACGCTGTTTACATAGCCAATATGGCCGCGCATCCGGGTGACTGACCAAATCACCACATAAGTGCAAACCCTCTATTTAGTATTACTTGGTTAAAAAATACTTCTGCAATTTGCTTGTGTGGAGTAACCGGGTAAAACTGTGGCGCATTCCATTAAATGCATTATAAGACCATTTTCCGAGGCTGCATAATATAATAAACCCATTTAAATTTTATAAGCATAATGCTATTGTTAATTCACAAATGCTATGATTAGAGTGCTGCTCCACACAAACTTTATCAGCTGACCCTATCAAACTCCATATCTGCATATTGTTGTATTGAGTTTGGGTTTATTAAAACGTTCCTGGAAACGCCATTTCATCAGATTTGTCAGGTAAATCATTTATAAACCTACACAAACACAGGAGAATACATCGTGATTTCAAAATAAAAGCTCAAACCCTCACTCTGAGTTTACACGTTTTGATGTCCACAAATTAAAGAAATTACAATGGCTGCAGCATTTCTGTCGTAAACAAATGGCCAAATATTAAAGATTAAGTGGGTATTTGAAATAAATGTTGTTTAGTCAATATTAAACAAGGATTATATGGTGTTGTAACGTGTAAAAACAATCGTCAGGCTGTTGGCGCCCTCTGCAGTAATTTGTTAAAATGCATAATGTACATTAGCTCTATTGTTTATAATAGATTATGTACTTTAACAGTTTTGTTCAGTAAAACCATATGATTACTTGCTTTTGATATTTTATTTGAACTAATTGTTATAATTATTTTTATTACCACAAAACGAAAAAAAAAGTTACAATTATCTGATTACTCGATTAATCACCAGAATAATGGACTGATTTGGAATACTGCATTTGGTAAAAGTGCCTTATATTGTGATAGAGATATATATCCATTGAATGACCAGCAGTGGGATCATCGACGTTGTCCTCTGGATGTCAGACGCTCTCCAACTAGATGCAAAGGTGCTGTGAGTAAACTCAATTTAATGTGTGCTCCAGTATTTGAAATACATAAATATGTCAAGTAAAGGGCCCTTAATAGACCTGTTTGGAGCAGTGATTGCAGCAGTATTGTTTCCTACTGATTAGGACAAAAACATACCCCAAGGACCTCCCATCCCACTGCCATTTAATCAGCATTAGCTTCCTTTTACTTGCTGTTTAATCTGCTTTCAGTCCAGGTACTTTGAATAAATCAATAGGAATACATGATTGTCTAATGATTTTCGGAGGCCATCCCTTCGACCACAGCTGCATGATTTAGAATGACTAATTCCACTTTTTAACATTGATCCCGGCCCACGGAGGACATGCATCCTTGCTGAAGAGAGTCCTAGAGGGGGATGGGTCGGGAATGGCCAAGACGTAATAGGCTAAAGGAATAATTGTATGGGTAATCAAAAAGCAAATATATTCAATGTCAAATATATTAATTTTTATTGACCATTATTCTATTTCATCCATTAGTTCTGATTACAACTGCAATTGCAAAGACCTGGCTTTACCTGTAGTGATTCAATGCTTTCCGCACTGCAAACATCAATTGAAGACTTCACTTATGTGTGTCCAATTCCAAGCCTCTGCCTGTTAAAGCAAACAGCAGTGTGTCTCTTGTTGATGGACACCATAATCAGAGGGGAAGCTGATTAATTACAGAGTCGGCCACGGGGGCTTCACTTCCTATAGGGGCCTCATTAGCTTTCCGCTGCCCTTTTAGACCAGCCAGGCTATAAAATCATTTTACTTAATGAATCTGATAAGATCTGCTCATTGCGTTTTCAGAATAAATTTGTTTATTGTCTGGGGGATGCTGATAATTTGATACTAGAGAACCTACTTTAAAACAGTAAATCTAAGTCTGAATCTACTTTTTGATTACAGCTGTTTTATTATATATTTATTCACAACTGAGCTTATATCTGAACCGAAAATAAATCGCTATTAAAAATAACACATACATTGGTGAATAACTTTCGAATCTATTCTTTTAAATGAATCGTCCGAACGAACCGATTCACTAGAATTAATCTGACGTTCCACTGTTTAAGAGCGTGTTTGATAATTACTTCGTTGGATAGCACAACACCGTTAGTTAAAAATTGTGAGTTTAAGTTAGTAGCGTTGCCTAGTTTATTTCGCTCACGAGTTTGTATGTGTATATAATCTTTAACGATGCAGGTGAACAGATTCGGTTTGGTTGGCGCGAATGGAGGGATACCGGAAGAACCGTTAAGGTAGTGAGGTAAGTCTCTGTTTACATACTGTTGCGTGGTGATTTCCAGGATTAGATAAACTAGCTCATTCCAAGATACATGAATTGCATTTAAAAGGTCTGTTTGGTATTTCAGCCTTGTCTGCAGGTGGTTTGACACCTGTGTTTATCCTCTGTTCGTGAGTATTCTATAGTATGCGGATGTATTTAGTGTAATACTGACCTGCTGCCCGATAAATGAGCTTGCTTTGTTCATGAAGACCTCCCTCTGTGGGGTGACACTGGGAATATTAATGGGGATTCTCTGGGCGTTTGTTGCTCTGTTTGTTAAAAAGGATTCAGTTGGTTGGGGATTTGCTAAGCTGATGGAAAACTATAGGCCTAATTTTTTAACCTAATTTGTAAGTATTTCAGTTTTCATGAATTACATTTTTTTTTTTAATTTACTGTTTTGTTGTTCAGCAGTTAGAACGTTGTACATCACCACAACCTTGTTTTTCAAAGTGAAAATATGCAATTTTCTTACAGTTAGCAATATCATGCAGCATACAGGTTGTTTTGTACAGATAAAAATAACTGGTATGCAAAACGTATAATATCCAAGGCACACATTTCTAGTAATTGTACAGTTAATTCTCATGTTGTGTTTTCAGACAGTTCTGGAGTATTTATCCTCTCTCCAAATTTGTCACTACTTAAACACAATAATATTAATTTAATTAAGAGGGTTATATTAACCTGACCTATTAAGAGTTTGCTTGCATCTAAATTGTAAATATATTTTCTGCTATTTTATAAAAAAATTTCAAAGGTAAATCTATAACAATTACATTTTTAACAATATTTTTCAAGTGTAATTTATGAGATTTGTTGTATTTTGTATCCAATTTTTCTTTGTAAAAGGCAAAATTTGATCATACTGATTATTTATACTTAAGGATTCATTAGTTTGAATATACATTGAACCAAAAACCATAATTACATCTTAGTTGCTAATTCAGTATACTTCATTTTTGACAAAACATCCCATGTTTCGGTCGTGACTGCATATTTTCGGTATGACAGTAATGCTCTGGTAGCCACCACATCACATTACAGAACTTTTTAACTTAAATTTGACAATTGTATGGGATAACACCCAAAAAAACAAAACTCCTCCAACTGTTTTGGTAGTGACCGTTTTAGATATTTTTGAACCTAGCTCAAAGACGCTAATCAGCACATGGTTAGCTAGCGCAGTTCTGAACAGTGGTCTACATATAAAAACAAAATGTTATGGAATAACTTCCAAAAAAGTGTGCTTAACTGCAGAAAAAAGGTGTTCGGTAGTGACGTTCCTTGATTTTTCAAACTTTTGAACACATTCACCTCAAAATGATGGGACCTATCTACTCACACCTTGTAGCTATGAGAGAGAGGGACACAGGAATATTTTCCAATCATAAATGTATGGGTTTAGTTCAAATTAGTCTCAGCCAATAGACTAAAACATACAATGTTTTTGTAGTGACATGAAAAATGCAGGACACATTTCTTTTTACATAAAGTTTCATAATTTGCAAAGAAAATATGAAATAAATATTAGAACTTCACTTTTTAAAATAATCAAAAAGATGCTTTTAAAAACAACAATGGAAAAAAAATACAAAAAATATTTTACAAAAAAATTCAAATTTATGGGTTAGGGTTCGGGACAGCCACCTCCCAACTGGAAGTACCCAATAAATGATGATTTTATACGTATATTAAGCTTACTGATATTTTAAATATTATTGAGGGTTTCAGTAGATAATAGTAGGATCTTAATAAACATCTAATATTTGAATACTTACATGCTTTTTACATGTGTTTTTTGGTTGTGGGACAGCAGTCAGCAGGTCCTTATATTACAATAATTTATGCAGTCACTTGTCACAATTAACAAAATGCAGTCAAAACACAATATTACAGTTGTTAAATAGTTTTGCTCATTCACCCCATTTTAATATGCTGACAGAAATTGTCCCGTTTTTTTTCCCTCATGCATTTAAGTTTGTGCACTATAGTTACTCTTTAGGCAAAGTGCGTCTTTTACTGCCTAACAATGCAGCAGATCTCTGTGTAATCCCTCTCTTTGCATTTCCTAAGTGGCTAAAGACCAAACTAGTTAAAAGTCACTTCCTCTGACCCAGCCCCCATCAGCTCAAGCATGGCTTCTCTCTTTTCAACAGCACACCACAACACTGCTGCTGTTTACCAAAAGAGTAAACAAAGTAAGTCAGTGATGTCAGATTAGGGAAAAGAATTGGGGTTGAATTAAAAGCAGCAGTACTTATGCACAAGGCGTCCCGATGTGGCCAGTTTCTTTTTCCCTCCGCATTGAATCAATGACAGTTTGTTTTGAGATGTGTTAGTGGGTTTGTGCCACTGTTTATATGTCTAAACCATGAACTTCAGGTTGGACATAATGCTTTAGCAGCTTTTGACATGGATAGGCTGAGATGTCCCAAACAGCTATGAATCTTAAGTTAGAAGAAAACATCTTTAGGTCTTTTCAGCCATTGGTTTTTAATCAGGATGACCTTGTAATTGGTGTGTTTGATGAGATTAGTTTGAATAAAATCAACCCCCATTCCCGTCCTTAACAGGATTAAGTAGAATGAAAAGCAGCTTGGGAAAAGGGTTCATTCTAAAGTCCAGGCATGAGATATGGATGAAAATGCTATTTTAAATGGGGAAAAAAAGTAAATGAACAAAAAAAGTAGACTTGTTGGGAATGCAAATCACCCTCAATCCTATTTTATGCTAATAAAAGAATAGCAAAACATTTCAATGTATTCCTGTCTTGTTATAGGCAGGCTAAGAGCTTCTAAATCCCTACCATTTACCAAATTAAACTAATTTAAAGTGCTTCCAAAAGGCACATCTGTAGGCTGACGTGGGTCCAAGCCTTTGAGAGTGGGCTTTCGCTAGGCATTCTACGTCCCATTGATCCTTGAATAGTCATGCCTGTCAGGCAGCCATATCAACCATTATCATTCTAATTTTACTGCCTTTCTTGGTCCCTAATCTAATTTGCAATGATGCCTGAGCATTTCGCGAGGCCACAGCACTTTCTTCAGAATTTCAACAAGGGCATTAAAGCCCCTCAATTTACATTAATGAAGTGCACATTTAATTAAGGGGGAAAAGAGGGGGAATGGAGGGTTCTTGAAGATCAGCAGTGACTTGAGGATGATCGGGTGTACGGGTTGGACGATTCTGTCACAACCAGAAGGGTGTCCTGCTATTGGGTGTCTCCTTGCTGAGCCACCAGTGAGTTTTTGGCAAACAATCACTGTCAAATTATCAGTTTTGCATTTTGACAAATTCAGATGATCGTTGTTTAATACTATTAAAAAACGTTGGATGTTAGTGGGTTTAAATGTTACATGTAACTACTATATTACTTTTAGTATTGTTACTTCTTTTACTTCCCTAGTGGTCAACATTTGAAGTGGATCAAAAAAAATCATCAAAATTGACAAGACAAGACAAGAACGAATATTGTTTTTCGTTTTAGGAAAACTTTGATAAAATATTTTGATCCACTTCAAATGTTGACTACTTTGACTACTTTTAAGTTTGACTACTACAGTTTTTTTATTTGAATATATTTTTTAATCAAATTCATCATTGCAAAGCTGTCTACTCTAGTTTTCAGTGTCACTTGATCCTTCAGAAATCATTCTACTATGCTGATTTGGTGATCCAGACACATTTTTTTTTATTATTATTATCAATGTTGAAAACGGTTGCGCTGCTTTATTTATTTATTTTTTTCAGGATTCTTTGAATAGGAAGTTCAAAAGAATGGCATTCATTTGAAAAATCCTTTGTAATATTATAAATGTCTAAAAAAAAAAAAAAAAAAAAATCTGACCTCAATATATAATTACATACAGTTAAAGTCAAAAGTTTACATACACCTTGTAAACACATACACCAATATAAGAGAGATCATACAAAATGCATGTTATTTTTTATTTACTACTGACCTGAATAAGATATTTTACATTTACATGTCCACAAGAGAAAATAATAGTTGAATTTATAAAAAATGACCCCGTTCAAAAGTTTACATACACTTCATTCTTAATACTGTGTTGTTACCTGAATAATGATCCACAGCTTTTTTTTTTGTTTTGTTTAGTGACTGTTGTTCATGAGTTCTTTGTTTGTCCTGAACAATTCTTTGGTTTTTCAGCATTTTTGTGTATTTAAACCCTTTCCAACAGTGACTGTATGATTTTGAGACCTATGTTTTCACACTGAGGACAACTGAGGGGCTCATATGCAACTATTACAGAAGGTTCAAACACTCACTGATGCTTCAGAAGGAAACGATGCATTGAGAGCCAAGGGTGAAAATCTATGAAGAGAATGAATTATTTTTGCCTAAATATATATATATATATTTCATTTAGTACTGCCCTTGTTTCCTTCTGAATCATCAGTGAGTGTTTGAACCTTCTGTAATAGTTGCATACGAGTTGTCCTCAGTGTGAAAAGATAATACAGTCACTGCTGAAAAGGGTTCAAATACACAAAAATGCTGAGAAACCAAAGAATTTGTGAGACCTGAAGGATTTTTCTGAAGAAAAGCAGGCAGTTTAACTGTTCAGGACAAACAAGGGACTCATGAACAACTATCACTTAAAAAAAAACACAGCTGTGGATCGTTCAGGTAACAACACAGTATTAAGAATCAAGTGTATTTAAACTTATGACTTTAACTGTATTTTACTGTATATTTACTACAATTAATTAATTAGTTTTTAATTAACTATAGTAAGAATAAATTACATTACTTCGATGTCATTTTCAACAGAATTCACAGCAGCCTTTAAATAACATCACAAAAACCTCACAGATGTTTAAATTTCCATGGCATTGAATTGCATGCATGTTATGAATGAATTTAAATGTATATTTCACTCATATGACTCTAAATTCTCCAACGCTATCTCACGGCCAATTCGTACGGATTTTATGATGTGGCTAATTTGTACGAATTTGTACGACCTCACTCATGCAATTTGTACAATTTGTGTGAGGTGTAGGTTTAGGAGCGGGGTTAGGGAATTCCTCATAGATTATGTAAAAACTGCCGTGAGATTGTGTTGAAATTCTGAGACTGTGTCGAAGTTTGGTCATAGATCACCAACCATACATTTTTCAAATAATTTTTCTACTTGTGTAATAGATTTACAGGGATTTTCAATTGACAGATGCTGTTGCAAACCTCTCTCTTCTCTCTTCTAACAGTCGCATAGGTTTACGCAGTGCACATGACACACCGAGTGACACAACAAAACAAGAATGCTTCCATTATAGTCTAGAAAGCCGTCCACATTGCAAGTGGTGTGACATCGAGGGGTGTAACTGTTGCATGCAAAATATGCCGTTTTGAAGCAAATAATTTCTGCATAATGCTTTGCGCAATTTACATAGTCTTGAGTCTTGCAAAAGATGCGACATAATGCAGTGAATACATTTGGCTTTATATTAAGGTAATAAGAAGAGCATCGATTTAAAGTTTTGTCTTTCATTAAGAAAAGTCTTTTCTCTCTGTCTCCTCAGTCGTTGTCTTTCTTGAGCACAGATACGTCTGAACCGTCTCTTGTCTTTTGACCGGCTCTGTGTTAGGAGGTTTTGCAGGAATAGGGGAGGTTGGCCAACAGTGGTGACCCAGGCCTCTCAGAAAGGGGAAGGCCAGACTCAGTTTGGGTGGCACAGACAAAACATGTTTTCAGAGAGAGTCTCGGTCTCTGTGGAGGGACAGCGAGAGGGGGCGGAGTGGGTCCCACTGAAACAATCTCGCTACTTTAATGTGAAAAGGCAAAGTTATAAATTCATCTATTTGCTCTCTCCTGACCCTGCCTTTCACTCAATCCCCTGCTGGGATGGCTGAGTCAGACACAATGCATTAGCCTGTCACAATATTGAGAAAAATTGAAACCAAGAAGAAAGACCACCAGATGCTTTATTGTCTTTGCAGTTTCCACATAATTAGCTGGGAAGAAAAGTCACTGGTCTGGTTGCAGTGCTCTGAATGAACTTGAGGACGGCTACACAGCCCCGCTGTAAGATCCATTCTGCCCCGGCCTCAGCAACGGAGCGGCTTTCCCTTCCCTTCCCTTCTTTTTCCCTTCCTCTCCTCCTCCTCCTCCTCCTCCCGTTTCTGCAGGGCTCTCCCTCCCCTCAACACGGCAGCGCAAAGTTTAACTGTGCGTGACAGATGGCCGTGAAATTGGTTAACACACAGCACACCAGGCTGTCTTAAGACAATTCAGCTGCCCCACACTGACAAGCGGTGTAGCTGAACAGATTAGGAGAATCAATCCGTTAACACCTCGTGGCATTAAGTTGGGCTCGCTGCTCTAAAAACGCTCCTCAGGCAGTTTGTAAAAGTGCGTCATTTGTCATTATTCAAAATCCAATGTGGGCTACAATCAAAGAGGCATTAGACTGGCTTGATGATGCATAAGTGCCTTTTGATATGCCATAGAAAAGTCACTTCATTTTTGGTGTGTGCAGAATATAGTGAAACTCTGAAATGGAACTGGTTAATAGTTAATTATGCATCCTTCGGTTAAATGATCAGTTATGGGTGATGTAGCCTAGTGGTTAAAAATCTGAGCTCGTCCATTTAGATCTTGCATTTCTGTGTGTTTTAGACCAAAACAATTCATTTCTTTAATTCTAATGTTCACGTTAATGTGCTATTTATCTATAATATTTGTAGGGGTGTGTAAATTATACGTACAGTGTTGGTGAGTGGCTGATATTGGAGTTTTAAAATTATTATTTGTGACCCTGGACAAAAAAACCCAAACATTTTTAAGTAGCACGGGTATATTTGAAGCAATAGCCAAAAATACATTGTATGGGTCAAAATTATC